>JAFEMH010006208.1:0-130000 GCA_022495995.1 Adenophora triphylla var. japonica | reverse complement strand
CCGTCTCAAAATAGCCACCTGAGTCTCTCCTGCATGCCCTCGTACCAATCCAGTACCAAGTGGTCGTGAACACCGGTCTCGACGCCCGAGAATGACCCGAGGAGGAAAGGCATCGTACCTCCATACTGGAAAAGAAATGGAAACACCGAGGGATCATCCATGAAAAAGAGCCACCACCCCGGTAGCTATATCATCAAAACCCTCCAAAGGAACCTCCGCTCCAAGCCAAACCGCCTCAGACTGCAGCCGGAATGTAGAAACCGGACCGAGAAAGCCCCGGAAGCATAACCACACTGGGACCCGTCCCGAAGCACTCTACGAGTCTCCACCCGCCACACGAGGCACCGACCATCTCGATATCTTCATCTCGGCGACCCGCCATCCAACGCTCCCACGAGCCCCGATCATCAAAATCTACATCGACACCTCTCCCGGCAAAAGTCCAAGGCCCGATCATATCGAGGTTTCCCGAAGAACCCCCAAACGCTCCATCGCCCACGTGGTCAAGAGAAACAGGCTGCCGCGCATGTACCGCCGTCCGGTAGCTAATCTGTCGAGAGCATGAAAAGTCTCCCCAAGAATCAAAGGAACGACATCTCTCGCCCAAGCGACAATGGACTGACAACATCCAGCAGAGATCGATGGCAAATCCCGAAGGAATAGACCATGAACAAAGTGCCGAACATGCAAAGTGCAAGGCATCCCAATAGGCGTCATCTACCAAGCCTAAGCCCCTAAATCTGTCGGGAAGACCGGAAATATCAAAATGGTCGGGACCGCGGATCATGCCTCGTGCTTCCTCCGGGGAAAGATAAAGAAGGTTGCACAACTTGTCAACAAAAGAAGCTCCTCCGGACCAAGGAATTGCTATCTCCTCCACCTCCGGACCTCCAAGCAAGGCCCGAAATTCTTCCACAGTCGGAACAATCTCGTTGAAGGAAAGGCAAAAGACATGCCTTCTAGTATCCCAAAACGAAGAAGAAGCCCTTAAGAGGTCATAATCCGGAACCAATTCTTTGAGAGACCACAAGCATCGTACCTTGTACCGTTCTTCAAAGAAAGACCTTCTCTCATGCATAATTTCCCGGGACCAATCCTTGAACTTGTCGAAAAATGACATTTGGGATTCTTGGAATAATTTTGAGGGAGCTTTTCTAAGGCTCTCCATGGTTTTTTCTCTCTTCCTCCCCGAAAATGGCTGTTTGGACTGGAGGTTGAAGAAGATATTTGAATTTGAAATAAAGCAAAGTCAGATTTAAAGCAAAATCAAAGGACAAAGTGTCGATACCGTCCCCATCCGCGCGGATGGGATTGCTTCCCAGAAAAATTCTGCAATACCAAGCCGCTACACCAAAAAAGGAATATTCCGTCCCGGTTGCTCGAAACCAATTACCAAAAAAAACCTCCTCAAACCAGTCCATATACCAAACACCCTTGCAAAAAAAAAACAAGGCTCATGCGACACTGCATTCATATTGCATTGCATTCATAAATAAAATCCTAAATTATTACATTCCAAAAAAAAAGAGAGTGTGCATAAAAAAAAAACAAACAAACATAAATAAAATCCTAAATTATTACATCAAAAGAAAAATGTGTGCATAACTGCATAAATCTAAATCTCAAAAAAAATCAATCAAAAAAAAAAAAGATCAATCGGAGTCTCCAAAGACCCGATGTCTCCCCCGGCCCCTCTTGCGACTCGGGCCCGCTCGTCGGGAGCCCCGAAAGTCTCGGGCTCGTAATCGTCCTCATCTCCGTAAAGAGGCTCGTCGGGACCAACCGGCACACTCGATAGGGTAAACCCGTATCCCCGAAGAAGTCGTACCCGAAGGTGAAGGCGTCCGACTCCCGAACATACGGAGACGACCCACCGTGCCGCGCACGTGTCCCCGCCCGTGCGGATCCCCAAGAATGACGTGATCCAAAGGCAAAGTGCCGCGCGGTGATCAATGAGAGGAGAAAGAGGGGTCTCGGAAGAAGTCTCCGAGGAATAGGAGAAGCCTCCCGTCGGACAGTGCCGGCCGTGGTCTCTCGCCTAGCTCGAGGTGCCCGCAAGCAACCATCCTCCGTATGAATCTCTTAGCCCCTTTCGATCACTTGCTTCGCGCTGTCTCGACGACCACCTCCGAAAACCGCACAAAAGCAAAAGCGTCAAAAAAAAAAAAAGAAGTGATGCTAGAGATGATGAAACAAAAGAAAGAAAAGAAAGGGGAAAAGGTGAAGCCATACTCTTCATACCCGGACGAGGCCGGAAAGCTCGTGGAAGCCGCGCGGCCGAGGGATTCGCACCTCAATCGGACCCCATCCTGGATGTAGGAAAAATCCGTCCGAGGGTACCGCGGATCCCAAGCCCCTCCCCTCTCCAAAACCCCGAGGCATCCTCGGCCTCCTCAAGACGAACGTCGCATATGGCTCGATCGCCACGAAGTCCGAGGAGGCCGGCTCGCTCGGTAATCATCCCAGGTCACGGACCGATCGCTCGGATGCATCATATCGGCGGGAGGCTCCACCGGTGTCCTCAAAGGCGAAGTTCACGCCATGCCGGCGCGTCACCCTCTGCTCCTGCATAGTAGGCGTCGCAAGTCGTGCCCTCAAAATCCTCCGCCGCAGACCGTCCCGTATCTCGCCGCCCTTCACCAAGCGCGCTACCTCAAAGCGATCCTGTGGGAAGAATATCATCCCCTCATCCGTCTCGGCCTCCGTCAAAGGAAGGCAATCCGCGTACTAAGAGTCGTACGCCCCGGAGCTTATCTTCTCCCGGGCATGCTTGGACCAAGATCGCATGGCCGGATACGCCCACGTACTCCGCCAGGCCGCTCCCACACCGTGACGTGGAAAAACTCCAACGCCCATACCGCGAAAGGTAAAAATCCAATCAATCCAAGGCAAATAAAAGTGCGTGCTCAAAGGAAAGAGGGAAAGCAAAAAGAGAGCTTATACCTCCAGAGCAAACTCGAAGCGACAGGGGAGCTCACAGCCTCTTCCTGGGGCGTGATCTATCAAGAGCGAAGTACAACTTCGGCCACTCGGCCTCCTCAGAAATATCTCCAACCGTCTCCATGTCCTCTAAGGACCTCGGCAAGGGAGCAAAGACCGCTGTCCCCTCGGCATGACCAAAGAGCGTGCTCGAGAAAGTAAACCACGGGAAGGCCCCCGGCAACTGATCGGCGCCTATCCTCTCCTCCCCGCACCCTCATAACTCGCTATGGTCTCCACGATCTTGCAAGTAGACCACGCAGAGATACTCCATCCCCATCCCCTTTTGGGAATAGGGGAAAATCCTGCAAGAAGAGCTCGCAGACGGCATCGCCGTAGCCATCCCGCCACTCAATGCCGCGTCCATTGAAGGACAGACCCGTGATCGCAAAGCATAGTCGAAGGCGTAAGTCGCCTCGCCCCGAAGAAGTGGAAGGTGTGGGTCGCGTCCCACCAAAGGTCGCGCCGTAGCAAACATCGAAGCCACTTGCACTTAGTGGAACTTGACCACCCCCTCAAGCACTCGACAAACTCCCGAGCCCCGTCTCGACAACGACCGTCTCGAACTCGGCAAAGCTCCTCGACCCGCATTCGGAAGCCGGTCCCACAAGTCAATCACTGAGACTCCACCGATCCTCGAGTCTTCATTTTGTTGAGTTGCTCAAGATCACAAAACGGTTTCCGCCTGTCAAAAAAAAAAGAAGAGAGAAAATGTCAAAAGATTGCATTTGCATTAAAAAAAAAAAAAATTCGACAAAGATAACAAAGATACAATGAGCATAGCCCCATTTTTCTCGCATGAAATAAAACAATTTTCAGCAAGTCCCAATGCATTAAAAAAAAAAAATGCATTCCTACGGAAGTAAAAAAAAAAAAAAACTCCGTCCCATTTTTCAAAAAAAATGCATACATGCATATCATCCATCTTACATACAACGGGAGGAAAAATCCGTCCCACTTTTCAAAAAAAAAAAAATCCTAAACATACATACATCTCATATTGGCAAAATGCCCATTCTTTCGAAACAAAATGCATGCATTGCATCATCATTCATCAATATCAAAATTCAAAAAAAAATCATCATCATCAAGAACATGCAATATTCAACTCCAAAAAAAAAAAAAAATCATCACAATTCTTCGAATTTTCACATGAAATTTTCAAACTAAAAAAAAAAAATGTGGCAAAAATGCCAATTCTTTTTCCCAAGCAAAATGCACATTTTTGGGACACTCACAAATTCATTGCAACATTGCATATCATCAATATCAATATTCAATATTCAAAAAAAAAAATTCAAAAATCACCCAAAAATTTCAAGCAAGAAATCGAAAAGAGGATCAAGAGGATTCGAAGTATACCGTTCGGAGATGCGGATCCGAAGCCCAATGTTGCCAAGCATCGGGGTAATGCTCCTCCTCGACCGATTGCGAGAGGTTGTAATGCCTCCTCATCCGGACAAGCTCCAATCGCCTCTCCGCTATAGGACCACGCCCTTGGCCTTGAAAAGCGCCTTCCCCGTGTTCCATTGCTCAAAAAATCAAGAAAAACGGACGAATTTTGAAGCTTCTAGGGCCAAAAATGGCTGTTCTCCTCGTTCTCGTCTCCTCTCTCTCAAGAATCGCAAAAAATTGGACTCGAGGAAGAAGAAGGGCGTTGGCCCCATTAAATACCCACGACTTTCCATCCCTATCCGCGCGGATAGGATTGCAAGGGTCAAAATGACCCTTTTGCCCTTAAAATTTCAGGACTCGCAATTCAGTCCCTAACTTGACAAAGTTAACCAAAGTTAACCAAAGTCGGCCCTTGTCAAGAAAATCATCCCCCATGAGTCAAACGTAAGACCGAGTAACCCGAGAAAGATAACGAGATCCCGGTATCTTTCATCAAATTTACCCCTACAATCAAACGTAAGACCGAGTGCCCCCGAGAAAGATAACGGATCCCGTATCTTTCATCAAAATCTTCCCTATAGCAGTCAAACGTAAGACCGAGTAACCCGAGAAAGATAACGAGATCCCGTATCTTTCATCAAATTTACCTCTACAAGAAACGTAAGACCGAGTGACCCGATAAAGATAACGAGATTCCGTATCTTTCATCAAAAATTACCCCTGCCAAACGTAAGACCGAGTGCCCCCGAGAAAGATAACGAGATCCCGTATCTTTCATCAAAATTGCCGGCAGCAAAAACGTAAGACCGAGTGCCCCGAGAAAGATGACGGATCCCGTATCTTTCATCAAAATTACCCCTACATTAAACGTAAGACCGAGTGACCCGAGAAAGATAACGAGATCCCGTATCTTTCATCAAAATTACCCCCGGCAGTCAAACGTAAGACCGAGTGCCCCGAGAAAAATAACGGATCCCGTATCTTTCATCAAAATTACCCCGGCGGTCAAACGTAAGACCGAGGTGCCTCGAGAAAGATAACGAGATCCCGTGATCTTTCATCAAAATCTCCCCGGCGATCAAACGTAAGACCGAGTGCCCGAGAAAGATAACGAGATCCCGTATCTTTCATCAAAATCATTCCCCTGCTAGATCCAAACGTAAGACCGAAGTGCCCCGAGAAAGATAACGGATCCCGTATCTTTCATCAAAATTACCCCGTGAGTCAAACGTAAGGCCGAGTGCCCGAGAAAGATAACGAGATCCCGTATCTTTCATCAAAATTACCCCGGTCGAAGCGTAAGACCGAGTGCCCCGAGAAAGATAACGAGATCCCGTATCTTTCATCAAAATCTACCCGGCGATCGAACGTAAGACCGAGTGCCTGAGAAAGATAACGAGATCCCGTATCTTTCATCAAAATTACCCCTCGGCAAAGAAAACGTAAGACCGAGTGCCCCGAGAAAGATAACGAGATCCCGTATCTTTCATCAAAATTACCCCGGCGATCAAACGTAAGACCGAGTGCCTGAGAAAGATAACGAGATCCCGTATCTTTCATCAAAATTGCCCCGGCGATCAAACGTAAGACCGAGTGCCCCTGAGAAAGATAACGAGATCCCGTATCTTTCATCAAAATTGCCCCTGATCAAACGTAAGACCGAGTCCCCCGAGAAAGATAACGAGATCCCGTATCTTTCATCAAAATCATCCCCCGGCAGTCAAATGTAAGACCGAGTGCCTCGAGAAAGATAACGAGATCCCGTATCTTTCATCAAAATCATTCCCGGCAGTCAAACGTAAGACCGAGTGCCCCGAGAAAGATAACGAGGTCCCGTATCTTTCATCAAAATCTTCCCCTAAGCAAGAAACGTAAGACCGAGTGCCCCGAGAAAGATAACGGATCCCGTATCTTTCATCAAAATTACCCCCGGCAGTAAAACGTAAGACCGAGTGACCCGAGAAAGATAACGAGATTCCGTATTTTTCATCAAAATTACCCCCGGCATGTCAAACGTAAGACCGAGTGCCCCGAGAAAGATAACGGATCCCGTATCTTTCATCAAAATCATCCCCGGCAGTCAAACGTAAGACCGATTTCCTGCATAAATACGCCTCCGATTTTCCTCAAAGAAAGGCTACAACGAAATCCCCAGCAAAGTTAACGGAATCCCAAAAGCCAACGAAATCTCGAGTAGTGCTCGAACTACGAAAGGGCTTGATTCCCACTAGGGATACGTAGGTAGCCTGTCATTAGGTCCAGCCCCTCGACCAAAACGGTCACCCTATCCTTCGGCAGCAGACAAAGTCCACCGAAAGGCCATTTCAAATTAAGGTCCGAGGCGCCTAAAAAGCCATCATCATTAAGGTCCGAGGCGCCTAAAAAGCCATCATCATTAAGGTCCGAGGCGCCTAAAAAGCCATCATCATCAAGGTTCGAGGCACCTAAAACGCCATCTTCAAGGTTTGAGGCACCTAAGACGCTATCAAGCGATAAATCGCAATCATCCCCAGCAGAGACCGAAAATGGTCATACCTATCCCAGCGGCGGAGCGGATACTTATCGAGCCGAAAATGGTCATTCCTATCCCCAGCGGAGCGGATAGCCATTAGACCAAAAATGGTCATCTCTTATCCCCAAGAAGTTTCTTTCCAAGCAGCGTAGAACTCGCTCATCAGGTTCGAGGCACCTAAAACGCCATCATCTCCGGGGTCAAAGACCCGAACTACGACTGGCTTGATTCCCAATCGGGATACGTAGGTAGCCTATCGCTAGGTTCAGCCACCCGATCACTCGATCATCCCGCCAAATATGGAGCCTTACTCTTATCGACGACCCCGCTTCCTTCGAAAGCGCCGTCGCCAGAGGGCTACTATAAGTGCTCCAATTTGAGCTTGTTAGAATTTTCGTTATAAAATTAACGGAAGTTATAACATTTCTAACAATTCCTAACTATCCTAACATTTCTAACAAAGTGAGGGTAAAATGGGCATTGTTATTTAAGGTTAAACCTTAAAAAGAATCTCAAAAAAGAAAAACAAATGAAGAAAACCAAATATAGCAATCTTGGAAACATAATTTGGTTTGGTCAATTTGAATTTTGAAAAAGATTATTCCTTGTGTCCAAAGCACAGAAGGCAATTAATGAACGGTGCACGCATTTGGATCCATCCGCGCGGACATGTTTGTATTTTCAGGAGGGCTATAAATTGAGCCCTCCAGTCACAAAAATAAAAAGGAAGAACACAAATGCAACGAAGTTCTGGCGAAATATAGAGAGAAAACAGTGAGAATTCTCAAGAATTGTCACCTTTTTCTTTCCAATCTTTCCCAACTCATACTCATCCACTCACTCTCATATTAAAGCCCTAAACACTCATACACTCAAGCCAAACACTCAAGAACACAAGGAAGATTGGTAAACCCTCCTCTTCCTAACCCTAAATCTCATCCATGCATGCATCTTCAAACTACAAAATGTAGTTCTTTCATCTTCTTTCTCTAGATCTAAGAAGATCACCATGGAAGACCATCTCCATGGATGATCTTCTATAAAGATCAACATTATTTTCAAAGCTTTTCTTTCTTACTTGCAAAAATGCACTTTCAAAACCCTAAAAAACCATTTTCAAGCACTAAATCTTGATTTCAAAGGGTAAAATCCCCCTCCCCAAGCAAATGAAATGCTTAGTCCTAATGTACCCCAAGGATGGTTTGGTATAGTTGATTCACCACTAAAATGTCTAGTGATCACTAACCAAAACCTAGGGAAATGGGGACAAGCATGGATGCAAAACCCCCCTTAAAATCATATTTTCTTTCTTGAGAAGTTGCTGTCCAGTAGCAAATTTCTCAGACCTCAGTCCATGGTCTTAATTTTTGGACACAGATTAACTTGGAATTTGGTGTTGACTACAAAACACTTTTTGTAGCCAACATCCAGAGCTTTCCAGACATATTTTTACCTTATTTTTTGGGTGAGTAAAACTCCTCTTTTCAATTTTTCTTTCAGAGGCTAGTTCATCAGCTTCTGGGAATCCAGATCTCATATCTGAGGTTTCCAGAAGGTTTTGACCCCTCAAATCTTCTCCAAAATGGAAATTTCTTTCACACAAAGTTTATTCAAGGAGTCTAGAGAAACTTTCATTCTCTGAGTTCATCCAGATTATGAAGTTTTAGGACCCTTGAATCCATTTCAAATCAGGTGTCTGCTGCCATTTTCTTCTGGCAGAAGTGACTTCTCAACTTCAAAGGGTTTTTTGAGTACCAAATCTCAAACCAAAAATTCTCCAAAAAATCATGGGATCAGTTTAAAGTCTTAAAAAGACATCCCAATTTTTACTTTTTCCAGTTTCAACTTATTTTGGCCAACACACACACACACACACACACACAAATGATTTTCAGCTTGGAAGACTCGTTTTTACGAGGCGCGTCGGGTGCACACTAACGTCCTTCCCGACGCGTAACATGACCTCCGAACCTAAATCTCTGATCTCGGGCTTTTTTCAAAGTTTTGCCCTTCAAAATTAAAATGGCGTGGCGACTCCGTTTTTTCCGGTTTTATTTGGTTTTTCAAAGAAACGCAAAAGCCGAATTTTTTCCCATATCGTCACAGTAATGCGTCAGGTTGCATTGCTGGAGCAGCTAGGAAAATCTCGTACCCCATGCTTGAGCGGAAAGGCTTAGAGGGGAATCCCTCGTAGAGGACCTTCCATACGACGGTCATACAGTCGAGATGAGTATGACGATACTTGTCGACTTTTATTACAAAGATCTCCTCGCCTGGCAGGGCCAGAGAATGAGTTTGAAGGATGCTGATGAATCTCGGATTGGAGACTGGGGATTTATGTGCCCGCATCATGGCGATGTTCAGCGTTTCCTTCCAATCTGCCTCCAAATGTTGGAAACGACAGTTGAACTTGATGTATCGGACCGCCTGTGGTGCCCTGCTCGAGTACGTTTACATAGTTAGCATCTCCGGACTACGAGGGATTACGATGAGATTTGCCCGGTAGTCCCTTGGTTGATTCGAAGGAGGTAACCCCGGTGCCTGAGTGCGGACACGCTTGGCTACTGTCTCGGCTTCGTTTCCTATGAGGAAACTGTCCCCTCGGATGACTTCGAGATCTCCCTGCCGGTTAATGAACTTGACGCACTGATGGAGAGTGGAAGCTATGGCTTTCATGTGGTGTAGCCAAGGGCGTCCCAAAAGAGCTGTGAATTCGGATGGAATGTCCATCACGTGGAATTTTGCTGGCACCATTTGGGTTTCGAACCAGAGTTCCAGAGTCACTGTCCCCAGGATGGGACGAGACGAGTTGTCGTAGGCCTTGATAGTCCGAGTAGACGGTATCAAATGGCTTTCATGGATGCGGAGAGCTCGCATCATGCTGAGAGGGAGGACATTAACGGCTGACCCGTTATCTACCAATACTCCGGGGAGTGATATGGTGTTGAGTTTGAGAGTGATGTACAGAGCTTCGTTGTGCCCCGAGGCATCTCTCGGTAAGTCTTCATCACAGAACGTGATCATGCTGCCATACAGGCGGGAGTCGTAGATCTCGTCTCTATCCGTAGAAGGAGAGTCATCCAGCCATCCGTTTCCTGTCTTCCTCTTGCGAGGTAAAGCCTTTGGTGGAACCTCGGGAGTATGTTGAAATTTTTGTGGCGGTTGCCGCCCTTGGTTAGCACATTGATCGAGTGCGATTGCCAAGGCGACCTTGATCTTCCTTTACCGGTCCGGGCTCGAAAGCTGGACAAGTTGAATCTTGGGCGATCCCGCGGAGGGTTAGGCTTCGGCGCGGTAAGACTACCAAGATCCGAGGTATTCCGGTGTTCCAAGGTCTGAATTCTGGTTTGCCTGGGCTTTTCGGCTTTCCCACCCCCGTCCGCTCTAGAGCCGCATACGGCCTGGAGGCAAAGAGGACCGGGCCGGAGTACAAGCACGTAGTAGTCGAACCTCCCGGAGGGTTCTCCAAGTGTACCTACACTTTGGTATCTCCGACTTCGTACCTTTCTCGATTCTTTGTTGAGAGGATTTCTTCTTCTGTTTTCTCGGAGGATTGCTCGGACAGTTTCTCGAGACTCGTACTCCAGGGCGGGCGGAGCGATCCACAAACATCGTAGGCCCGATGTGGACATTAGAGGAGGATCAGTGAAAGAGGCGGAGAAACCGGGTTCTGTGGCACTCTTCTTGGGCACCCACTCAATGGAATTCACGTTGTTATTATTCGGAAAGGGATTCCCGTGTATTGGGCCACGGGGCGCTCTAACTTGCCTTCTTCTATCAAGTTACGGATTTCGTATCGTAACCCCAAACGGTTGTCGGTGGTATGGCCGTGATGCGATGGAAGGCGCGATATTTGCTCTTGTCCGCATGGGCTACGGGAACTTTGGGTTTGTAATTGGCCACGGGCTTAAGGAGACCCTCCTTGATTAACCCTTCCAGCATCTTGCTCGGTGGCATGTCCAACTTGTCGAAGTGTACGATGTGCCGCTTTCGAGTAGAATTGTTGCTTTGCGGGATTGGGTTTACGTTACCCGATTGTTGTCCACGATGGACGTAGTTGACAGACGTATCTTTCCCTTTGCGGGGGCCGGTGCGGGATTGAATGCGCTGTTGAGCGGTATACGTATGGGCTGTGCGGTAGCCAACTTTTCCTTGAGATCCTTCTCGAACTGTGAGCCGGCATTGACCATGGCAGGAGATGCAGGAAGAAATTGTGACTGATGAGAGTTCGATGGACGGTCTCAAGCAAGACTTGAAGATCCGCATCTGTTCGTCTTTGGAGAGTGGCTCCATGATTTCGGAGAGTTTCCGGCTCCATCTCTTGTAGAATTCCCCAACACTTTCATCCGCTTTACGCTCGGTGGTGATTAAGTCCTCGCGACTTGTTTCCCACTCTAAGTTGGATCATGTACCGTTCTAGGAAGATGTTGCCGATTTGTTCCCAGGTGTGGCGATCCGCGAGCTTGACCCTCGAAACCATCGTAACGCGAACTTTTGAGCGTATCTTGGAAGTGGTCGGCCATTTGCTGGAGGGTTGCTCCTTTTGCTCTCATGCCGAGAACGTAAGTGTCGACGTGCGTTTGAGGACATTCGGTTCCATCGAATCGGTCCATCTCGGCATTCGAACTTGGCGGGGAGAGGCGTGACCATTCCGGATCTCGTGGATTTGAGCGTTTCTGCTTTGAGCTGCTCATGGTGGCTTTCGGGTCTTTCATCTGCTCGACCATCCAGGCTAAGGTTGGGTCCGGTGGTGGATTTGTGAGGCTCGGCGCCGGGTGCTACCACGTGAGCGGTAGTGATTGGAGGTGGAAGGCTTGGTATATGAGAATATACGGGAGCCTTTTACGAAGCTGTATCGGGGTTTGTCCCGGTGTTTAGAGATTCGTGTATAGGCAAGGGACTAACCGGGAGGGTATTGAGGGATATTGGCATCTGAGATGGTCGGCCGGTCGGTGATATTGAGTGATGGGTGTAGCCGGGTGACCAAAATTGACGGGGTTGCCACGAGAGGTGGCAACATGGAGCCTAGGTCATTTGTTTCCTTGGCTGGAAGGCATCCAGTAAGTTGGCGGGGGAGGAACCCGATTGAAGGTTTGGTGAAGCTGGTTTTGGGGAATCGTCATCCTCGACAAGGACAAAAGTACCGTCTCGGCTGGGGATAGGCTGCTATACCACGCTCATTCGGAAAAGGCCGTACCACGAAATGCGATCTTCTTTCGCCTCTTGTGAACCTCACAAGCCGGATGGCTTCTTCCAATGTCATATCGATTACCGGTGGCGGGGGTCCTTCCCCGTCACGATTTCTCGGTGAGCTAGACATGTCGGAAATTCGTGAGAGGAACCGAGGAACCGAAGAACCGTACGGCAGCTGCCGTTACGTGATCTGGCAAGGCGGCGGCCGGAAATGCGAACCACTTTACGCTCATTGCAGGGGAACGAAAGGAAGGGTTTAGGCTTCGGAAAAGGGTATTTGGCTCAAGGTTTTCGGGCTTGTGCAATGTGCGATTACCGATTAAAGTTTACTTAAGCGCGTTTTCTCGAGTCCTAATTGGTTGGAAAAGAGCGTGTCTTCTTTTTCGCAACTAATCCTAGAGCTCTAATCGGTGGATCTCGTCACTACGCTTATAAGCCCCTCGTTTCCATTGTAGATCATCTTTCTCGGGACGGACTATCCCGAGCGAGGTACGATAAGGCAAGCGAGTTTCACCAAACAAAGGAAAAAGTGAACTTAAGGCTAGCTGATCACGCAAACTTTCGACGTGTGCGGCGTACGGGCCACGGTCGAGGTCAACGTCCTTAAGTTAAGGCGGGAGTCGTGCCAAAATTTGGGCATGACCTCTCCTGACTCGCTTGTGCGAGAGACCTTAGCTTTTTAGCGTTGGCCAAGTTGTGGCTGGCACGGTACATACGGTGAGGTTTGGTGACATGGTGTCACATTGAACCTTCGGGTATATTTTTCGGCAAAGCTCCACGTCAAAGTCAAGGCTGAAAAGCTCAAGACTTCGGGTCGGGAACGACCTTCGGTCTAAAACTCTCGAGCTTGACTCGAAGCGGGGCCCGGCGTGAAAAACATACACTTAGGCTTTATGACACGAGCTAAGCCAAAAACCAACCAGGGTCTTGGACAAAGTGTGACACAAAGAGTGCATGGCTTACACGGGCTAGGATGGGATGTTTGGGACGACCCCGTGCGCCCCCGAAAGGTGTACAGCGGACCAATCGGAGTGCAGCTGATAAGGCCATCCCGGGTTAGGGGTTGTAGTGTGCAGTGTAACGAGGCAGCAAGTGCACGTGAAGTGCGGTGTTCCGAGGCAGCAAGTGCGCGTAGTGTGCGGTCACTAAAATTCTTTTACGAGTAAAACAGAGATTTTTTCGAGAATGTGTCTTAAAGAATTTATGATGCACGGTTCAAAGACGACATGAAAATCAAACATGAATGGGGATGCCCAACCCTGGTACGATTTTGGAAAGTTGACAATGTAATGCCTTTTGAAAAAAACCGTTCGAGGTTTAAAGTAACACCCACACACGAACGAGGAAGGGTAAACGAAATTTTGACCCACGGAAGGCTTTTAGAAAACATCGGCGGTTTTGAAAAAGTATCTTGTCCCCAATGAGTCGCCAACCGAAATTACCCGATCTTTTCGCGCGGGCGAGGGGGCGCGGAAAAGGCGGTTGTCTTTCGCGGGGGGTTGGTGTCTGAGACCTCGCTTCATGGGAAGGAACAAAATGAGGAGTCGCCACGCGGTTTTTGTATTTTGAGCCCAAAACGTTGAGAAACGGCTATTTGTGAAAAGGTGTCGTTTTTATTGGTAGCAAAAACTTAGGAAAAGGCTTTTTGAAAAAGGGGATCATTTTTATTGGCAGCAAAAACGAGTAAAAAGCTTTTAGTACCAGAGATTGTTAGGTTCGGAGGTCAGGTTACGTTTCGGGTAGAGTATTACGAGATCGCCCGAAACGCCTCGCATGACGAGTCTTTCTACCTTTCTCGAAATCGTGTGTGTGTGTGCGTGTGTGTTTTGAAATGGGGGCTTGAATGACAAGCTTAATCTTGGTTTGAATGACAAGCGTTGATTAGGTGACTTTTGAAAAGACGAGCGTTTGAATGACAAACGTCGGTTTGAGTTTGAAATGAGCGTTTGCGTGGCAAACGTCGACTTTGAGTTTGAAATGAGCGTTTGCGTGGCAAACGTCGACTTTGAGTTTGAAATGAGCGTTTGTGTGGCAAACGTCGATTTGAGTTTGAAATGAGCGTTTGCGTGGCAAACGTCGATTTTGAGTTTGAAATGAGCGTTTGCGTGGCAAACGTCGACTTTGAGTTTGAAATGAGCGTTTGCGTGGAAAACGTCGACTTTGAGCCATACGAGTCATTGTTAACGATTTTTACGGGAAAAATGCGTATTAAATTATTTTAAGTGTCAAATGGCGGCTTTGAGTTTGAAGATGAGCATTCGGAGGCCGAACGTCATTTCGCGCGTTTTGAAAGAGAGTTCGACGGACGAACTCCGGTTTTGAACAGGGCATTACATTTTTAACGATTTTTACGGGAAAAATACGTATTAAATGACATGCGATCAACGAATCGGGTTGCGACTCGGACTTTGAAAAGTAAATACTATCACAATCCAAACGGATCGGACTTGTAAATGACAGTATTTAAAGCGGTGTCAACGGAATCAAACGATCCGGATTCGTAAATGACGATCAACGAGGCCAAACGGCTCGGAATTGTAAAGGACGATCAACGAGGCCAAACGGCTCGGAATTGTAAAGGACGATCAACGAGGCCAAACGGCTCGGAATTGTAAATGACGATCAACGAGGCCAAACGGCTCGGAATTGTAAATGACGATCAACGAGGCCAAACGGCTCGGAATTGTAAATGACATGAAAGTAAACGGAACGGGGTCGGAACGCCGTTTTAACCCGTGATTACTTCTCTTACGGAAAGAGAAGAGGATCGAGGGGCTAAAACGTATCGGACCCCGTTAGACGGAGGCGTCTACATTTTGATAACGACGTTCGAAACAGTTATAGCGACTAGCGCGTAAACCGAGACGGAACGGGAGATTCAGAGAGAGGGAGTTATACCTATGGCTAGGGTCGACTCCTTTGGCTCGGGAGGTGTGTACGGGACACGGAAAGTGATTCGAAAGGTTGTTTCGAAGTTGTAGGGTGCGTATTTGATCGAAATACGAAGGTTTCACGCGAATCGAGACAAAACGGGAGCTCGAGAGGGGTGAAAACCAGTTTGGACCGTGGGGGTGGTGATTTTTGGTGTGAAAAATCCTCTCCTTTGCCTTTGACAGCAACTTCTATTTATAGGGTGAAAATTGCAGTAGGAGTCCGGCCGGACTTGGACTGAATTTCAGGGGTTTTGGGGATTTTGGAAATCTGGGGGACTTGCTGGCAATTTCGGGAAAAGTGCACGGTGAGTCCGTGGGACTAGGCTTGCAAACCAGGGGTATTTTGGTCTTTTGGCCTTGATTTGCGATTGACGAGTGACTAGAGGGAGGTGGCATGCAGGACACGTGTCCTGTGACTCACCAGAAGTGTGGGAGTTCGTTCCCCGGTCCCGGTTTTGTCCGTTTTTTAAAATAACAGTCCAGGAAATGTCCGAAACGCCCCCGGAAAGTGCCGGAAAATGCGTTTTTCAGGGAAAGCCATACTTTTACGTGAGATGTCACGTGCTAAGTACGGTTCGACGTCGGGATGCACGGGGCAGTCCCGGGACGTCTCGTTGGCACAGCAACGGGGAGTTTAACGAGTTTCGATTAACCTGGAGCGGGCCAGTTAACGGATTTTGGTTAACTTTCTGACGGACTTGGACGATCCGGATTTGGGTACTTACACGGGGCGCAATCGCTGCTCCTCTCGGATCCGGGTAATTTCACACGTGCGGCCCTTGCACCTGTAAGTACCCAAATCTGGCTCATGCCTTCCGGTTAATTTTCCCGGCAATTCCGGTAAATTTCCCGGTAATTCTCCAGACTTTCCTAGAGTTCCGGAGCAATTCCGGAACTGTTCCAAACCTCTTAAGGGCTGAAGGGAATGCTTAGTAATTAAGAAATACGTTTTTCTTAATTACAAAAAAGCTTCTAGAATTGCCACCTTGCATGATTCTAGAAATATGCTGAGTCATTGTGGATAATGTCGCACGGCTGCATTAGGAGGAGACTCCTAGCCGCACGGCCTCATTGGCAATTTCCAAACTGCCTATAAATAGAGCCCTCCTCTTTCCATTTTAGAAAGACGAAAAAACACACACCATACCCCATACTCAGCTCCAAAGCTCTCTAAAACACTGCTGGAAATCCAAGAGGTTGAAGAAAGCCAAGAAGCCACCTCCCTCCTCCTTGAAGATCCCAAAGTTGGTCCTTCCACCTAGCAAGACCCAAAGAAGAAGAGGCCACTACCATTGGTAACCTCTCACCCCCTTACCTTGCATTATACTTGATCTATGTGATTTAATTGCTCCTTGCATACATAAATTGTCATTATCTTGCTTGGGACTTGGCATTTATCATTAAAGATCCTATCTTTATCATACCCCCTTTCCACCCTTTGCATGAATTAAGCATCACTTGCTATTAAAAATGTAATCTTTACATTCAAAGGTGCATCCTTTGCACCTAAAAACCTCCTTTTTATACAAAAATGTCATCTTTATGCATCCTTTGCTCATAAAAATGCAATCTTTACATCCAAAATGCATCATTTGCATATAAAAATCATGTCTTTATAATAAAAGGGGCATCCTTTGCACCTAAAACCCATTTAAATGCATCATTTGCATTAAAAATCATCTCTTTGCATGAACTTAGCATCCCTTGCTTTCAAAAATGAAATCTTTATGCATCCTTTGCATATTAAATCCCACTTTTCTTCATAAAAATGCATCCTTTGCATAAAGATCACTTCTTTACATCAAAAAGCATCATTTGCAATCAAAAGCATCCTTTGCAACCCAAAAATGTAATCTTTTCACTAAAAATGTCATTTTTACATGCATTCCCCCATGTCCCCATTAGCAACCTTGGAACGGACCGGTGTAAAGATCCTATCTTTACATCGTTTCTTCCATTAAAGGTTTCATAATTTCTTTAGAAAAGGGACATACCTTGAACCTACATTTCCGATTATCACTTAAGACGAGCATGAAGCATCCATATAAGCTCAATCGTCTTAAGGTGTAGGATTGATGGGCTAAGGTCACTCCTTTCCTAAAAAACCTCATTTTGGACTATAAAAGAGAGTCTTTCTCTCGATCACGCAAGTCCCGAGGCTAAAAAGCGATGATCACAAGTCCAAGATGAGGACGGGATCAAAATCCCGAATACATAAAATCCAAGAAATCCCGAGCGACAACCAATAAATGGTTTGTACGTCTGGAAGACAACTTGGGACATTCCCTCCCCTCTTTTCAAACACATGCACACAAGAAAGCACGCAAGCAAGCACGATAAACGGAATCTAGGGAGACTTGCTACGGCAAGGCACCTTGGGTGAACGACGATCCGTTCTTCCCAAGGGGTAACTTAACCTCCGAACCCATAAAAACCTTTTTTTCAAAGTTTTGAGGAAATCAAAATGGCGTGGCGACTCCGTTTTTTCAAATTAAACCGGATGTTTTCAAACTCGCGTGAATCCAAATTTTGGGCACACATTCACAACACCTACGAACTACGATCGGCTTGATTCCCGCTTGGTATACGTAGGAATCCTTCCGCTAAGGGTCCAACCAGCTGACCTCTCAGGTCTCTTCAAGTAAGGCATCCCCCGATTTGGATCCTTATCTTTTTCAACGACCCCACTTCCTTCAAAAGTGATGTCGCTGAGGGGCTAACTGTAAGTACCCAAATTCGGATCGTCGAAATCCGTTAAATGTTAATCGAAATCCGTTAACTGGCCCGCTCCAGGTTAACCGAAACCCGTTAAACTCCCCGTTCTCAAGCTAACAAGACGTCCCGGGACTGCCCCGTGCATCCTAACGTCAAAGCGTACTCAACACACGTTATCACACGTAAAAGTACAGCTTTTCCTGAAAAATGCACTTTTCGACACTTTCCAGGGGCGTTTCGAACATTTTCCGGACAGTTATTTAAAAAACGGACAAAAAGGGGAATAACGGGACAAAAACCCTAGCCTAGGTGAGTCACAGGGGTACGTGGCACACATGCCACAACCCTCTAGTCAACATCAATCAGATTTCAGAGTGAAAAGACCAAAATGCCCCTGAGATTGAGTCACAGTCCGTCCAGACTGTTTTACAGGCAAAACAGAATTGCCAACAAGTCCTCCCATTTTCCAAAATACCACAAAACCTCCCCAAATTGAGGATAAGTCCGTCCGGACTGTTTTACAAAATCACCCTATAAATACAAGGGCTGTCAAAACATTTCAAGGAGGAAAAATATTAAACACTTTTCACCAAGCCCACGACATAAGCAAATCCTACCCCCTCTCGAGCCCCGTTTTGTCTCGATTTGCGTGAAAACCTCGTCTTTCAACTAAACATGAACCAAACAAACTCGAAACACCCTTTCCAAACACTAAACCGTATCCCGTATACGTCAACCGAGCCAAAAGAGTCAACCCCTATCCATAGGTAACACTCTCTCTTCCTAAACACTCGTTCCGTCTCGATTTACGCGCTAGTCGCTACAACCGTTTCGGTCGAAAGTCATTGAAATGTAGACGTCACCGTCTACGGGGTTCGATACATTTTAGTCCAAGATCCTCTTCTCTCCCGTAAGAGAAGTAATCTCGGATTAAAAAGGGCGTTCCGGCCCCGTTCTTTACTTTAATGTCATTTACGGTCTGGATCGTTTGATCCGTTGACTCGCAATTTCATAGTCCGAACCGTTTGGTTCGTGATAGTCATTTACAAATCTGGATTGTTTGATCCGTTGATTGTCATTTAAATAACGCAACTTTACAAGTCCGAGCCGTTTGGCTCGTTGATCACACCTTTAAAGTCCGGATCGTTTGATTCCGTTGATACCGCATTTTAATACTGTCATTTACAAGTCCGAGCCGTTTGGCTCGTGATAGTATTTACTTATCAAAGTTCGAGTCGCAAAACGATTCATTGATCGCATCTCATTTAATGTTTTTTTCCCGTAAAATCGCTAATAATGTAATGCCCGGTCCAAAACCGGAGTTTGTCATTCGAACTCTCTTTCAAAACGCGCAAAGTGACGTTTGGAATCCAAACGATCATCTTTAAATTCAAAACCCGAAGTTTGACATTCAAACGCTCTTTTCTTAAAAGTCAACATTTGACACTTAAGTTAAAGATTCAAAACTCGTCATTCACACCACTTTTCCTAAAAAACTTCAAAATCGACGTTTGTCATTCAAACACTCGCTTTTTCCCAAGAATCATAAAATCAACGTTTGACATTCAAACCAAGATTAAGCTTGTCATTCAAGTCCCCCATTTTCAAAATACAAACACACACACACACACAATTTCGAGAAAGGTAGAAAGACTCGTCATACGAGGCATTTCAGGTGATCTCAAAATACTCTTCCCGAAACGTAACGTGACCTCCGAACCTAACAATCTCCGGTACTAAAATCCTTTTGTCAAGTTTTGGCTACCAATCAAAACGTCTCATTTTCAAAACCTTTTCCAAGTTTTTGCTACCAATAAAAACGACACCTTTTTCAAGCCATTTCCAAAGTTTGGGCTCAAAATACAAAACGACACCTTTTTCAAGCCATTTCCAAAGTTAGGGCTCAAAATACAAAACGACACCTTTTTCAAGCCATTTTTCAACGTTTGGACTCAAAATACAAAACCGCGTGGTGACTCCTCTCCTTCCCAAAAGCGAGGTCCCAAACATTCGCGAAAGACAATCGCTCGCCGCGCAGCCCGCGCGCGACCCCGGGTAATTTCACATATGCTTCGTACGTTCGTGTTAACTGGATTCTGAGCCATATGTATAGTAGATTAACTATCACAGAGAAGAGGCACCGGAGAATCATGGCTAATTCTAAAGGATCGAAGAAGACCAAGTAACCATTTGAGCTCACATGTCGCACTAGCCATAGATCGATATTCTACCTCAGCCGAAGAACGAGAGATCGTACCTTGCTTCTTCGTGTTCCATGAGATCAGTGAATCACCAAGAAAGATAAAATAGGAAGTGAGTGAACGTCGTGTGATGGGACAACTAGCCCAATCAGAATCATAATAAGCTCACATTTGTAAAGCGGAGGATGATTTCAAGAGGATGCCTTGTCCAGGACGTGCTTTCAAATAACGAACCACGCGTAACGCAGCAGTCCAATGCGGAATCTTGGGCTTGGTCATAAATTGTGCAAGAACATGCACACTATAGGACAATTTTGGGCGTGTAATGGTGAGATAAATAAGTCTTCCCACAAGACGCCGGAAAGGCTCAGGATCATGCAAATCACCGTCTTCAGTCAAGGCCAAACGATGGTTTTGTTCAATGGGTTTAAGGGCCGAACGTGGGTTAAGGAGTCCTGCCTCGGAAATAATGTCAAGGGCATACTTTCGTTGAGAAAGAAAGATGCCGTCCGGATGTGTGGCCACTTCAAGGCCCAAAAAATACTTCAACCATCCCAAATCTTTCATGTGAAAACACTTACTGAGATATACTTTGAAGCGTCGAATTACCTCATGATCATTACCACCAATGACCAAATCATCCACGTACACAAGAACGTGTAGCTCAGCAGTGGAAGTGATGTAAGAGAAGAGAGAGTAATCTGAATATGACTGACGAAAGCCATATTGCTTCAAGGCAGTTGACAACTTTTCAAACCAACAACGAGGATCCTGACGTAAGCCATACAGTAATTTCTTGAGCTTGCATACCTTTTCGGAAGCAGAAGCATGATGGCCTAAAGGTATCTTCATATAAACATCTTCACTAAGATCGCCATGAAGGAATGCGTTGTGAATATCCATTTGATGAAGTTCCTACCCACGAACTGCAGCAATGGAGAGAAAAACTCGGACGGTCACCATCTTGATTGTTGGAGCAAATGTTTCTTTGAAATCCACACCTTCAACTTGGCAATTCCCTAATATGACCAAGCAAGCTTTGTGGCGTTCAACATATCCATCCGCATTATATTTTATCTTATAAACCCATTTGTTGCCAATCACCTTTTTGTCCACGAGAGCATCTACTAAGTCCCATGTACCATTTTGATCAAGAGCAGCAAGTTCTTTGTTCATGGCCTCACACCAATGAGGATATTTAACTGCCTCCCTGAAATGCTTTGGTTCATATACTGAGTCAATAGCAGCCAAGAAACAACGATGTGCCATAGAGAAGTTAGTGCAACTAACAAAGTGTGATAAAGGATAACGAGTACCTGAAGATTTCTTTTGGATCGCTGAACTAGACGGGGAGGGGACTCGTGGGGTGTGTTCTTTGCCCAACTCATATTCATTTGGAGGATACTTTGAGGAGGGAACCTTAGCTCTCTGACCTCAACCTAAAACCTCTGATGTAGCTTGTTCAGTCACCTACAATGAATCAGAAGCGAGTTCGAGCCTTTGATCAGAATCTGTAACCGGATGTGCAGGCACTTGTGCAGCGGGTTGTTCAAACAACTGCTCAGGCAACTGGTCATGCTGTACATCAGGCTGTTCGCACAACTGGTCAGACAACTATTCAGGCAACTGATTGCCCTCATGAATATTGTCTTCTTCATGGGCAATTTCATCTGTAGACTCACAAAGGAAGATGTTTGAATTTGTATAGGCTTTGTTTGGAACAGTCCAATCACTAGCAAAGGGAAACTCCTTTTCCACAAAGACAACGTTTCTAGAAATGAGCATTTTATGCTCATCAAGATCATACAATAACCCACATTTCTTCCCAAACGGATACCCCAAGAAAACACATCGCCTACTTCGACTAGCTTCGAGAGTAATAAACATAACATAGAGAACTAAAGACCTTAATGTGCTTGTAAGAAGGGGATTTTCTAAAAAGAATTTCATAGGGATTTTTTCCATTCAACAATTTTGAAGGTGTACGATTAATAAGGTGCCCTTCCGCTAATACACATTCCCCCAAAATTTAACCGGTAATTTTGCTTGAAACATTAAAGCATGGGACACATTCAAAATATGTCTATGCTTCCTTTCCACCCTTTCATTTTGTTGGGACGTACGAATGCAAGTGGTGTGATACTAAATGCCATTTTCAAGACAATATTTTTCTAAACAAGTAAATTCCGTCCCATTGTCACTCCTAATTTTCTTGACACGCTTATTAAATTGCCTTTCGACCATGATAAAAAAAAATTCAAGATTTGAGAAACGTCACTTTTGGACTTAACTAAGTAGACCCACACGGCACGGGAACAATCGTCCACAATGGCCAAAAAATAAACGGCTCCACACATGGCAGGTTTTCGATAACCACCCCAAATATCACAATGAATTAAATCAAAATTTTCAATAGAGTTACTATCACTAAGCGAAAACTTGCCCCTACTTTGTTTAGCTTGGCAACAAATCCCGCAAACGTCCTTATCAATACTACTACGACTAATAAAAGGTAATAAACCAACAACTTTACTTGAGGGATGTCCAAGTCGCCGATGCCACAATTGATAACTTCCAGATTCTCTGATGTTGCAAGCTTGCGTCCCTGTTGATCCCCGCAAGTAGTACAACCCCACGTATTCTTCACCCGTTCCAATCAAAATCTTCGTGGCTCGGTCCTGTACAACACACAATTTGTCAGAAAATTGCACTATATGATTGGAATCATTAAGCAATTGAGATACAGATAAAAGATTGTAGTTAAAAGTGGGGGCATATAAAATGTTTCTCAAACGTAGATGTGATCTGATGACAACACCTCCTTCTTTCGTGGCAATCATATATCTTTCATTGGGCAATCCTATGTGGTTAGCCTCAATCTCTCGTACGTTTTTCAACAAAGCAATATTACCTGTTATGTGTCGATTATCTCCACTATCGACTAGCCAAGGTTCATTATTTGTCTTACTATTCATTCTCCCAGTTGTGTAGTCAGTTGTGCGATCAGCTGTCTGCACATGTGTCTGCACATACTCCTTGAAGTGAGTCCATTGTTCAGGAGTGAACCCCAGCAAGCTAGTCCGATCTTCATCTGTCATCCCAGCAGCTCCCTCATCGCTAGTATGCACCGTGTTGACTCGTGGATTGAATCATCCCGTAGCCGAAGTATTTCCGCCTCGTCCCTTTATGTTCTTTAAGCGCTGTTCTCCCCACCAATCTGGATACCCCACCAGCCTGTAGCATGTATCTATTAGGGATGGCCAAATCGGATCGGAACCGGAAAACCGGATCGAAACCGGACCGAAAAGCCCGGAACCGCCATGAATCGCCACGAAACCGAAACCGGGGTAAGCGGAATCGTTTTGGATAAGGGCCGATTAAGGTTCACATAAATGGTGAACCGGACCAGAACCGGACCGGAAATTCCTTTTTTTTCAATAATTTTTAGCTTCTTTATTCATTATTGACCGGAACCGCACTGGAATCAAAACCGTACCGAAACCGGATTGTACCAACCGGAACCGGATCCGGGGTTAGGCCGGGACGGTTAAGGGTCATCCATTTGCCAAACCAAAATCGGTGGTTCCGAATCGAAACCGGGCCCGAAACCGGTTTTGGCCATCCCTAGTATCTATATCATGTCCCTTTTTCTTGCAGTTAGAATAAACAGCACTGCTCGCCTCCTTTCTTTCTATCTTCGAACCACTTGTTAGCCCACTCCTGCATATCGGCTGCTTTAATATGGGACTTTTATGCGATGAACAACCCAACAGGAAACCAGTGGCAGAGCTTCATGGAGACTAAGGGGGGCAGCTGCGCCTTTCAGAATCTGTCTCTAAATTAGAGATAGATTCAAAATTCGTCTCTAATTTTTGGGTTCGTCTCTAGTCTGTCTTCAAATTAGCTACAGTCTTTGTCCGTCTCTAATTTTTCGTCTCTATTTTCGATTTTTCTTGTAGTGATTTTTTTCAAATTCGCTCACATCTAAAGAGGCTATTCTTTAAAGTAGATTATATTTATGACCGTTGAATCAATTCAGGAACAAGATTGCCTTTTCGCTCCTACTCTAACACAGCCAATATGCTCATCTATTGAAGCAGGGGATTAAACCCCCACCTTGCCAATATGCTCATCTATTTGAAGAAGATAAGGCTGTCCTGGGTTTTTAGAGGTCCGGGACGAAGTTAAATAAAGGGCCGCTAATTTGTCGATTTTTTTTTTTAATTTGCGAAACTCAATTTTTTTACTTCCAAATTTTATTTTGTTTTTGCAAAAATAAAATTTCACAAAGAAGTTAAAGAAAGATTACGAAAAAATAAAAATTATCGAAGAAACTTATTTTACAACTCAGGTAATTTTATCAAGGTTCTAAAAGCAGGCGGATCTAGGCGGCGGGCGCTGCGCCAGGCGAGTCGGGACTAATCGGGATTAGTCGGGATTAGTCGACTGGCGGGCAGGCCCAGGCGTTGGAGAGGGCGCAGCACACAGGCGGGGCCTAGGCGCCCTTAGGCGGGGTCTTTTAGAACAGAGAATTTTATTACACCCTATACGATTCCGTTTAGTTTTTTACTAATTTTGGTTCATAATTATTAGTTTTGGTAGCGATACTGCACCACCCCAAAATTACTATTACTAACGATAATAACAATTATTTGGGTCAATTTAATTTTATACTAACAAAAATTAAAGACAATATTATTGCTATCTATAATTCTATATTTTGCAATAAAAATATCATATGTATTATGAAGAAAATTACTATAATTAAAAAGGGGACAGTGACTTACCTAATATTAAAATTAAATGATTTTTTAAAAAATATATTTAGTTAAAAATGATCTACTCAGCTCTCTAAATGGGATGATGCAGTCAGATTATCAAACGGTCCTAAATGTGATGACGATCATCAAACGAAAATCAAAAATGGAAGTTATGATTGAATTTGTGTTAAAAACCCTCGCAGGTGTTCGCACGGAACGGATGAGTATTAGGGATAAAGTCGCATAAAAAGCATAGACTGCCGCTACGAATCTTTACGGGAAAACTGTCAAGTCCTCATTAACTACTGTTTTAGGCTTTTTTTTTTTTTTGCGTTTTTAATCTAAGTCAACTATAGTGATTGGTCTCTGCCAATTTGCGATTTACTTTTATTCATAAACAAAAAAATTATAGATTTAAAAAGTAAGAAATTCGTACCCTAAGGCCTCTCAACTCAACCATACCATAAATCCATAAAAATCCACGGCATATTGAAAATTACATATAAACCCATGTTTGGTTCGCTCGTATATCTAATACTCTTTCCGTCCCATTAATAACTTTACTTTTTACCCAAAAAAATAGTCCCGTTAGAAACTTCACCTTTTCTTTTTTGGCAAAGAATCTTTACTATTTCCTCCACTCATTCTCTCTCCTATTTCACTATTACACTCACAACACTTTCCAAATTTACTATTTCTTTCACTCATTCTCTCTCCTATTTTACTATTACAATCACAACATTTTCTCTACCCTTAATTTGCGTGTCGAGCCTAAAATGTGTCGAGCCTAAAATGGTGAAGTAATTACTGGGACGGAGGGAGTATATTCTGATATTGCCAGGAACTTCCTCAACAGCAACTCCACCGTTGTAGTCTAACTTTGATAACTCCGGCTCCTTCTTCTGCGACTGAACTGCAAACAATCAAACGTAAACTAACCGGGGGCGGCTCCGGCGTTAGCCCCTCCGGCGTGAGGATAAGTATTGGCTTGGTAAAAGGGAAAACAAACAGTATTGAAGGTGGCTGTGTGTGTATTGAGTTGGACATACCTTGACAATGAAGCCTTCATATCTTATTTATACCCCTCATCCTCGTGCCTTGCACATGATATCCTCACACTTCATGCCTACTGCCACGTGTCGCCATATCGTTGGTCCTTTCATAAAGTAAACCCTATTCACGTGATCATCAATCCCAATGCATAACCGTCTAATGGGTCCCACTTGGTAGATATTTATATGCCGCCTCTGGTGAATATCAGCGAAATCCTCTCTCGGGATAAGGTCGCTAACCATTATGTCTCGCCTTGCCATCATGTCTCGCATTTAATCTTTATCGCGGCTTTCCTCATAATATATCGCCATTTACTATCTTGATTTCCCCCTTTCCTGAGAATATTAGCGGGATACTCATATCTCGCCCTCTTTTACTGGGCCGCCTCTATTCTTTTCTTCTTCTTGGGTTGTACTCTATTTTGGGCCCCCTTTGCCACTTTCTTGTCAATAACTTGGGCCAGGCCCACTCCTTATATTTGGACAGCATCAGAAGCCCCTAAGTTTATGGCGAGATTCATTTATGGTCTCGCCAAAACTTTATATCTCTTGCCTCCTCATTCCGCGACACATAAATCTTTCATCAAAAGCTACCATTGCAAATCCCTCTCCATACACGTGTCCCTTAAGATTTAAACGAGCCGTCATTTGGGAATCGTGCCAAAATTGTGAGGAAAATTCGAAAGTTTTTTTTTTTTCCAAATGTCACATCAATCATTTCCTTTAAACCCTCTCTCTTATAAATACCCAAATCAACGCCCTCATTCCTCTTTCTTACCTTCTTCAACCTTGCTCAAGCATTCTTACACTCCGTGACCGAAGCTTCCTTGTGCTCTCCTTCATCTTTCACCGTTCAACCACTAATTTCTTGCCCAAACTTGTTTCTTGGCCTCTATTCCTTTCACGTTTACCCATTTTAGAAGTGATTTGGTGCATTATCCCTTAATCTCCAAGATTCGACCATTTTCTCAGGCGTCTGCTTCATCTTTCCGGTGACCCTTCATCTTTTTCCGACCAAGATTGCATTTTTCGCGGGTAACTTTTCCAAAAACCCTTCACATTCTTTAAACCTTCACATTTTGATCTTCCCCTTTTTGTCCCATTGTTTTGAATGTTGCATTTCCTTTTATTCCTTTAAACAATTTTTTACCCAACTACCCTTTATGGCGAGATATAAGAACTGTGCCAAAGTAGTTAGATATAGTCGCTGTCAGGTTTCAGGCGGGTTTTATAGACGCCTGCGAACTACTTGGGCGAGATTGCCCAAGGCTGACTTAGTTAGGTTCTTAGTTGAACACTTTGGGCGGATCCTTCATCGATTGACTCCCTTGTAATCCAAGGCCCTTTTTTCCTTCCCCTTTCAGCCCCTATGTCTCACATTTTTACTTCTAGCAATCAGTTAGCTCGATTTATTAAAGATAAATATAAACCTTCTTTAAGCGACTCCTACGAATCCCAATGTGTCGCCGATCCCTTTTCCAAACGTAGAACACATTATAAATCAATCCTTTCTTCTTCTTCTTCCGGTGAATCTGCGACATGGCCGATCAAGCGACATCATCTCCTCTTTGCGGCTTCCAACAATCCCCCTTCCACTGGGGTTCAAACTCTCGCTCTTCATGGAGGTATTTCTTTTACCAATCCCGCTCATGCTGAGGGGGGTTCTTCTCACACATCCAAACCAGACTCCTTAACTCCCAATCCCATAACTGACTGGCATAGAACTTACCACATAGATAGTTCAATATATCGAATTTCTGACTATCAGGGAGATCTTTCCCTTGCCTACTTAAGAGAAATAAGGGAGGGCATAGTAATTTTTCCTTCCCAACTTAAAGCCGGCCTCAGGATCCCCTTTGATCCTTTTCTTTGCGAATTCTTGTATAAGGCCCAAGCCATGATCACAGAAATTCACCCAAATGCCATAAGAATCATAACTACCTTCATCACCATTTGTCGCTCTCTGCGAAAAAGAACCCACAATCAACTGCTTTGCTTTCCTTGTTTGCGGGTACAAACAAACCAACCAACTCACCGACGACATATTGGAAACCCGCCTCTCTCTCCAATACCATAGGGGTCCCAAGGTCCTTACTCCACTTCCTACCAAAGCTCATGATTGGATGGACGACCCTCTTTTTGTTATTTCTCGCATTGGATGGTCTCATCCCGTGACCTTCATCCCATCAATACCCAAATTGAATCTAAAGAAGCTTCTACCATTGGCGACAACGCCCTTTGCGGCGACATTCGTGCTTTGCTTGTCTTACTGAAAACTCTGCCGCTAATGCCCTGACCTCTTATTTCATGGAGAGGTATTCTTCGAAATAGGGAATTATTAGATCAAGTTGGTCTTGCGGACAACTTACCTAGAATCCGGCCCGCGTACCAATAAGCCATGTCTATTTTGACGGATGGGAGCGACGCTCTGGCAACAAGTATGCTCACGAATGCCAAGATTGCAAGGGTTCGCGTCGTTGTACCGCCATGAGTACCGCTCTTTGTATGTTTTCTCTTTAACCTTACTTTTTCTTTACTCTAACTTACACTTGTATTGCTTTACCTTTTGTCTTCCTATTAACTTTCTTTTATTTGATTTGAATCACGGGGCCAAATCAATGGACGGTCGTCAAGTGCCAACTTAGAAACCGACAAAAGAAGGAAGCACTTGGCCAATGCTCGCGGCCTTGCTCTTTGCTTGTCCTCCCAGAAAATCTCGCCTTGCCAATTTCTCGCGATGGCAAAGATGCCGAAGAGATTGCTTTGGAAAAAACTCGGAACCCGGCTAGAAAAGAGTCGGGCCAACCAACCAAGCTTGCACGGGCAAACGATTAAAAAGAGTCGCTTCGTTACCACAACTGCTGCCATCTCGCTCAGAAGGTATCCCGAAAACCTGTCATTACTTCCAATCCTCCATCTACGAGAGGCTAATCTCCCTCCAACTTCTCTTTTACCGACCACTGAAAGCAATATTCCACCCACTATCGTCCCGTCCACTGATGTCGCACCTGCGACTGAAAATGTCGAGATTCTTGTTTCTGATCCTGTTTCACCCACTTCTCCTTTCTTAGAAATTAATATGTCAGAACCTCAACAATCTGAAATTCCTCCTTCCCGCGATACGTAAATTTGCGACCTAACAATCATCTCCAGTTCCTCTTGAACTCCTCCCGCTCTTAGTACCTCTTCTACTCTTCCTTCTCCAAGCTGGCTACAAGAAAACTTTTCCAAGCCTCTTGATTTTGTTGGGCTCTATGAGCTTAGCAAAGAAATTGCCAAAGTCCCCCGCATAAAGGGGTTGATTGAAGAAACTAAAAGCGCGGAAGAATATTTGTTTGGGCGGCTCGGCCTTAATCGTAGCTAGTGATGAAGTGCAAGTTCACAATGTCGCCCAAATGGATTCTCGCTCATGCCGCATGCCAAGGTGCTATTATTTTTCATTGGTTAGTTCTTCTTTCCTTCCTTATCTTATTTTATCTTATTCTTATTCTCAATCTTTCTCTTAACTTCCAATTATTATCTTTTCTCGCCAGATCTTCTATCACCGGCATTAGCGAGGCAAACACTCGCCTAGAAAATGAGTCGGCCGGTTGAAGCGCGACAAAGATGTCTTGAAGGGTAGGATTACAAGGCGGGATTCTTCAATCAAAAATTTAGAAAAGGAGCGAGACAAGTTGAAGATCGATCTAACCACTTCTCACAATCGCCTTGATCGGACTCCCGACGGATCTCAATGCCGCTAATTCCAATCTCGCCACCGCCACCGCCGAACTTAACTCGCTAAAGAGAATGTCGCCAAGCCGAGGAGTGAGAATGAAACTTTGAAGGAAAAACATGCTACCGATACTCAATCCTTTCAAGATGAGATTGCTCTACTGAAAGAGGAGCCGATCGGGAGGAATGCCGAAATTATTGCTTTGAA
Source organism: Adenophora triphylla var. japonica (assembly GCA_022495995.1). NCBI lineage: Eukaryota > Viridiplantae > Streptophyta > Magnoliopsida > Asterales > Campanulaceae > Adenophora > Adenophora triphylla. Next base: position 100,338 of record JAFEMH010006208.1, on the reverse strand, counting down.
TGCCGATGTGGCTCAGCCTAATCGACGACATTGCCGATATTGGGAACCAAACGTCCCTTCAAGTTATGCGAAGCCGCAGCGGCCGATATCAACGACATTCTCGCCATCACAATGGAAAAACTTGCGCACTGGGGCTCGTGAGCCAATTTTTAGCGAAGTGTGTCGCGCGGCCATTTCATGGTTCCTTATACTCCTGAAGAGCTCAAGGATCTCGCCGATGAAGATGCCTTGCTGGGTAAGTCGCCATGGAGAGCTCCCCCTGTTCAAGTTCCCAACGCCATTGCTTTGTGGGATAATCTTCTCGAGCATAAACACAAGCAATTAGATGATGCCAAAGCTCGCGCCTTAGCGACTTCAAGCTCTAGTCAAGCCATTCCGCCAACTGAACCTACTGTCTGATCTATCTTTTCTTTGATACTTAACTTTCTTTTTGAACAATTTTTTGTAGCTTGCCTTGGTGGCTAAACAATTTACTCTCTTTTTCTTTTGGGGCCTGCGTGCCTTTTGAACATTGTACATTCGCGGCCTTTGTGCTTGCCCCTTTATTTTCATGCTTTACTTGTCTCTTCACTCATTGTTTTGATAGTTCATCAAAATCTCCTTTGCATGACAGGTACCATATACATATACTCCCATCGAAAAAGTGAAGTCGTCTTTAGGCGACTTTACTTATAGCATACTGTGCGACTCATATTGTCGCTAACTTTAACCTTTTCTTGGTTTTCTTTTGCTTCATACTTAGAATAATTTCCTTCTTTTTGCCTCATCTTTTCTTTGTCTTTCCAGCGAGAAAATAATATCTTTCATAGCGACTTATGCTCATGCCCTTAATGCGAAATAAACCTTTTCCTTATTCATAGTTCAGAGACTTTCATTTTTATAGTTCATAGACTCTTACATTTTCCACCATCTATAGCTTGATTTATACCATAGTTTACAACTTACATTGACTCACATCGATTACAGTCCGACGACTTTCTACATTTATAGTCCGTCGACTTTCTACATTTATAGTCCGTCGACTTTCACCGCTTATAGTCCGGCGACTTTCACCGCTTATAGTCCGGCGACTTTCTACATTTATAGTCCGTCGACTTTCTACATTTATAGTCCGTCGACTTTCTACATTTATAGTCCGTCGACTTTCTACATTTATAGTCCGTCGACTTTCACCGCTTATAGTCCGGCGACTTTCTACATTTATAGTCTGTCGACTTTCACCGCTTATAGTCCGGCGACTTTCACCGCTTATAGTCCGGCGACTTTCTACATTTATAGTCCGTCGACTTTCACCGCTTATAGTCCGGCGACTTTCTACATTTATAGTCTGTCGACTTTCACCGCTTATAGTCCGGCGACTTTCACCGCTTATAGTCCGGCGACTTTTATTGTCTTACATTTGTTTCAATAATTCATCAAATATTGTTTTGATAATTCATCAAAAACTCTTTGCTTTCTTACTCTTAGCGAGATATCACCATACACATATACTCCCATCGAAAAAGTGAAGTTGTCTTTAGGCAACTTTACTCTTCAAGCGATTTTTACCATGTTATTGGCGACTTAATCATGCATAACTATAGACTTTAATCCATGTAAGACATATATGAGGAATAAAACTTCATACTTTCATTGTATTAAAAACATATTCAACACAAGTTCCACATATATATCTTCTATTAAATCATAAAACATCTGGCTTTCATTCATGATTGGAAAGTTCATAAATTCATCAAAAATGACTACGAAAAAGACTTTAATAGGGAATAAAATAGGTAAATTACCCTTATCACTTCAATGGTAATATTTCTTTAAGTGATCGACACTCCATGCATTCGGGACCTCTTTGCCGCCTTCTTCTTTCAAGTGATAAGTCCCTTCTCGAACGATCTTAGCAATCTGGAAGGGACCTTCCCATTTCGGATCTAGCTTGGCAAATCCCGCTGTCGCGCCTTTAACTTCACGGCTTCTCAACACCCAATCGCCTACACTGAATGACCTCTTCTTTACTCGCTTGTCGTGTTGCGCCTTCATCCGCTGCTTGTAATTAATCATCCTCATTCTTGCTCTAAGCCTCTTTTCATCACCTGCATCTAGCTCAAAGCACCTTCGTCGCCATTCACTATCTCGTCATAATAAGTTACTCTATGGGTAGGCAAACCCATCTCACAGGAGCCATTGCTTCGAGCCATAAGTTAATGCGAAGGTCGTCTCGCCGCTGATCCCTTCACTGTCGTTCTAACGTACCATAAAGCCGTGGATAATTCTTCCAACCAAGCCCCTCCTCTCTTCTCTAAATTTTTACACAAAATCTCCAAGACTTGCTTGTTAGCCGCCTCTACTTGTCCGTTGCATCGCGGCCTATACACCGCAGATCGCCAATGTTTGATATTCAAATTCTCGCAAAACCCATGAAACTTCTTCCTAAATCGCGCCCATGATCGAAATGATTGCCCGCGGCATTCCACGGCGACATAGGATTTCCTCCGTTACAAATCTGATGATCTCGGTCTTCGGTGGTAGATGTTAAAGCTCGTGCCTCTGTCCACTTAGTAAAATAATCAACCGCTACCACCACCATCTCGTGCTCCTCCTTCGCCTTAGTGGAAAGGTCCTATAAGGTCTATCCCCACATGTCAAAAGGCTGTGCCGCTACAATTGGGTTCCCGCCGCCGGCCGCTTAGGAATGTTAGCATGTCGCTGCACTGGTCACATCTCTTCACATACTCCTCCGCATCTTTCTTCAATGTCGGCCAATAATACCCATGAAACATGATCTTATTAGCCAAAGTTCTTGCTCCTGGATGGCCTCCACAAACGCCCTCATGTACTTCAAACAAAACATTGTCCACCTTTCCTGGTTCTACGCATCTCATTAATCTGCCGCGAAAAAGATTTGCGATATAAGATCCCATCCTGTACGCAAATCTTGGCGACATTTTTCTAACAATCTTTGCCTTTTCTTCGTCTTGAGGCAGTTCTTCCTTCTCCAAATAATCTTTCATTTCGCATACCCAATCTTTTTCGCCTTCTTCAATATCCATTATCAGCGGCCTGTCGAATGCCGGCTCTTCAACAAATTCCACCATCACCTTTTTGGGCAACTCCTCTATTTTGTCGCTAGCGGCCTTGCTCAACATGTCGGCTCGCTCATTCTTCTCTCTGTCAATTCGCACCAGCCTCCCAATAATCAAAGCTCGCAAAATCTGCCTTACCATTTCACAATACCTTGCCGTAATCGCGCTTAATACCCCGTATCTACCCTTTACTTGGTTGACAATTAACTGAGAATCAGAATGAGCAACTATTTGTTTTACTCCCATATCTCGGCATAACTCCAATCCCGCCACCAACGCCTCATATTCTGCCTGGTTGTTTGTCATGTTAAATTTAAACCTCAAGGCCTTCTCATATGTGCAATCCTTTCACAAGCGAGCTTAATGAAATCCCAGCTCCGCCTTTGTCCTTAGCTGAGGACCCATCAACAAACAATTCCCAACATCCCGCGGGTCTTTCTTTCTCTTCTTCCACCTCAGGGTCTTGCGACTTGGCCTTCCTCTTCCTGGCCTCCTGAGTCTCAATCTCCTCTCTTTCATACGTGAATGAAGTTTCGAGAATAAAGTCTGCCAAAGCTTGAGCCTTAATCGCCTTTCTCGCCTCATATTGAATATCAAACTCGTCAATTCAATCGACCATTTAAGGAGCCTTCCACTGAATCAGCCGTTGTAAAATCTTCCTCAAGGGTGCATTGGTCAACACAAGAATAGGATGGGATAGGAAATAGGCCCTCAACTTTCTTGTCGCAATTACCAAAGCATAAGCCAACTTTTTCGCATTAAAATATCTCGCTTCTACTTCACTCAATGCCTTTGAAACATAGTACACTCGGCTTTTTGCATGCCGCCCTCCTCCTTTAACAATACCGCAGAATCGCTAAATCCGAGGCCGCCAGATAGACATATAAATGGTCTCCTTCCTTCCGGGCTACATAAGATGGGCGGCTTTCCCAAATACTCCTTTACCTTCGAAAAGCTTCTTCACACTTGTCATCCTGTGCAAACTTCGATCTCCTTTCAAGACTTTGAAGAACGGCAAACATTTCTCTGCCGATCGCGACACAAATCGTCCTGAGCTATCACTCCTACCATTTAACCTTTGAATCTCTTGAATAGTCTTAGGCGACTTCATATCAATTAACGCCCGGGATCTTCTCAGATTTGCCTCTATCCCGCGGCGATTTACCGTAAACCCCAAAAACTTTCCCCGTTACTCCAAAGGTGCACTTACTTGGATTAAGCTTCATGGAATTCTTTCTCAAGTTCTCAAAAGTTTCACAGGATCCGCCAAATGATCCTCCCCTTGGTTTTGATCACCATATCGTCAATATAAGCTTCGACATTCCTCCCAATTTGTGATTTAAATATCTTGTTTACCATCCTTCGGTATGTCGCCCCGCGTTCTTCAAACCAAAAGGCATCATTCTATAGCAAAAATTTCCAAGGGAGTCCCGAAAGCTGTTTTGGCTTTATCTTCTTCCAACATCTTGATCTCGGTGATACCCCGAGTAAGCATCAATAAAGCTAAACACCTTGTGTCCAAAGAATAGAATCCACCAATCTATCAATTTTAGGCAAAGGATAACAATCCTTGGGACATGCCGTATTCAAATCTGTGAAGTCTATGCACATCCTCCATTTCTTGTTCGCCTTTAGCACCATCATCGGGCAAGCTAGCCAGATCGGATAAGTGATCTCTTCAATGATTCCCGCCTTTAATAACTTCTCCACTTCTCCACTTACCGCTTTCTTTTTCTCGCCGACAAGTATCTCACCTTCTCGCTTAAAAGGCTCCACATTTGGGTCGCATTTAGACAGTGTAATGCGACCTTTTCATCAACTCCGCACATATCCTCGGGTCTCCAGTGCAAATACATCAATGTTATTTCGCAAAATTAATTAGCATATTCCGCTCATCCTTTTCCAAATTGTTGCTCCAATTTTGACTTTCTCGTCAGTGGTATTCATCATTCACAATTACTTCCTCCAACTTCTTCTCGCCGCCCGAATATCGCTCATCCCGCATTTGCAATGTGTCTACTTCAAATTCACTGTCTTCTTTCGATCGACATTTTTCTTCATCCCGCTACCGCTTATCTCCATTTTTCTTTCCCGCCACGCGACATACTCCCCGGGCTGTCCATCATGATTTCTTCATCACATTCCTCACTCTCCGAATCCACTATCTCTTCAATATGGGGCTCTTTCATCTTGACAAATTCGGTGGATCTAGACCAAGCCATCTCCGCTTGCATCACCATCAAAGCCATCAAATTCTTCTCTCGATTTTTCCCGCATCATTTCTATCTCCACATCTCGCTCATCACTTCTTTCCTTCATAACTTCATCCTCCGCTCTTTCCTCAATAATTATGATTGCCGACTTATTCTTCATACTTTCTCGTCTCCTCCCAACTCTCACATCCCCCTAAGTCGGTGATCATATTTATTCTCGCATCCCGCACAGCCAAAGCGGTAGAAAGTGAACTTGTGCTTGCTCCGTCGCTGTTTGCATTTCAATCTTCTTTTGAATAACTTCCTTCACCTCACTTTTCAAACATGCTATCCCCTTGCCGTAGGAAACTTGACTCGCCGATGCGGGATAGATACCACCATTTCAAAGCTTTGCATAAAGTGGAATGCCCACAATAGCATTATAAGGCGACACCAAATCAATAACCATAAACTCAACAAGACGAGTTCTCACCTTCTCATCCTCTCCTATCTCTACCGCCAAAGAAATCGTTCCTTTAACCCGCACAGTGGTTAGTAAATCCTTCCAAGAATCCTTTATACGGCACCAAATTGGCCTCTCGTATATCGCATCTTTTAAAAGCATCATAATAGAGAATATTTCGGCTTGCTCCGTAATCTACCAAAACCCGATGTAAAATCTTGTTTCTGGGGGCGATTGAGATTACAACCGGTTGGCATCCATGACTTGGCGTTAAAGCCAATTCTCGTCTTGAAAAACTAATCATCCTTTCTTCACTGGGTGGATAGGCGGGAATGTGACAAGTGTGAGATAGCGACATAATCGATTACTTAGGCAAGTAATGCTTGTTGGCTCGTGAATCACCAAAATTTCATTCCTATTGCCATTTCCTTCTTGAGCCGCACCATTTGGCTCTTGCCATACATATTCTTGCACTCACCCCTATCAATCCGCTTCGAATTACTCTTTTCAAATTATAACAATTGTCCGTCTCATGACCCCTGGTCCCGATGATAATTACAAAATTGATTCATGTTAATCCTCCCAAGATCATTCATTTCAAAAGGTGGCAAATCAACACTCGCAGAATTTCACTTGGTGTAGCAGCCAACCTTGTAAACCTTATAACCCTCCTAACTCCACGACCTCCATTCGGGCCTCCATTACGACCTCCATTGCGACCTCCTCCGCCGCGCCGGGATTCCCTCGACCTCCTTGGCGAGCGGCATTTCCTTCCTTCACATACTCAATCCGATCCTTAACACTTTTCTTTCCAGTGTTAGGAGCTCCTTCATCAACATCCTCGCCACCACAATACGCTTTGACCCTCTCATGCAACTCACTCAAAGTCGCAGGTAATCTCATTCTTAATTCCCTCCTGAATGATTCAGACTGCAGACCCGACATATACATCATTATAACGTATTTGGGATCAATCTCAGCAATTTGATTGGCGATTAATAAAAATCTGTTGGTGTAAGTAACAAGACCTTCTCCGTCTTTTGCTTAATGCCAATCGCCTCTGCAGCCGCCACCGGGCCGAGCTCCCATTGACCCAAATCTCGCCAAAATTTTCTTTTGAAGTCTTGGTATCCCAATATAGAGTTAGCGGTGTGTCAGACAAACCAATCCAAAGCACGAAGCTCTAAGGTACTAGCAAAAGTCTTGCATAACAAAGCATCGTCCTTGGTCAGAATCGCCATCGTCACCTCAAATCCCGCTACGTGAGTTCTGGCGGTGGTGACTCCCGCATATTTAGATAGAGCGGGCAAACGAAAACTGAGCCGTGTCTCGGCCTCTTGAATATATCTAGCAAATGGGGCTACAAAGGAGTCTTTCTCATTATCAACTACACCACCCCTTTCCGGCTTACGCCAATCTCCTTGCCATTTCGGCCATCTCGCTTCTTGAAAATGTCCTCCTCACCAAAACGACTAACTCCAATACCCTTCCCCTTTTCTATCACCTCGGGCTTCTCCATATCATTAAAACTTCTCAACTCTTTCTCGCCATCCTCCGCCTCATTCGACGCAAGATCGCCTTCTTCTTCTTCACAATAGAGAGACGACACTTGGGAAGTGTGTGCGGCCGATGATAAACTTTAATCTTTCTTCCATTTTCCATGTATTCTCCCGCTTTTCTTTTCTGTGTTCCTTCAATTCGCTTTTGCGACCCGTCTATTCTCGCTTCTACTTCTTTTGGCTTTTCAGGCTCTACTTCCTTTTCTTGCACCTCATTTACTACAATTACCTCCTTATTTGCTCCCTTGTCTCCCTCTATTGTCGCCGTTAAAAATCCCTGCGGATTGGAGTAGGTTTCTTCTTCATCGCCCTCGCCGCTTGTTGTTCTCAATCAATTGCATGATCAGAGCGTTATGGATCCTCAAACTTTCTTCCTCATTCTCTATTTCCTCCTCTTGTGGTGGCGGCATCACATTCCTCTCTCTCTCGTCGCCAGTATCTCGCTCCGCCTCTTCCGGGATTACTTGCTGCGAGGAAGAAGTATCTCTCGCTCCACCCATACTGATATTCCCAAACCCAGAAATTGGAGTGACAATGTTCCTTCCCTTCTGACCTTTTGGCCCACTACCATATTCTTCTCTCGGTGTTGACATTCTTTCCTCTTACGCAATCAAACTTATGAACTTCAACCCCGAAAATCTGCAAATATTATGAAGATTTGAAGATCCGGCTCGAAAACCCAAACAAACAATAAAAACCCAAAGAATAACAACCTTTCTTTAACACCAAAACTCACCAAAAATCTTCAACAAAGATTTCAATTACACCTTACCACCAAAAACACCCAAATCAGTATTCGAAACAAAACAAACTCACAAAATCCGACTTCAAAACTCTACAACCAAACCCAGTTAGAACAATTCTTAACAAACAACTTCGAATCACAACTCATACAAATACTTGAGAAAACATGAATCTACTTCCAACCCAATTAACAATATCACAATATTCAACTATTCCAACCCACAAATTTTACAAAACATCAATCGACTCCAACAATAATAAGAACAACAAACTTCAGCTTACAAATTGCTAATAACGCCAATTCAACCAATAAACTCCACACCCCTTGAATCGTCCACAACTCCACCTTCACGATCTCGTAACGTAGCTTCCCAATCTCGAGCCACCGCCGAGTAACACTTCAATCCTTGAAGAGAAAACACCCAAGACGGAACCAATTGATATTGCCAGAACTTCCTCAACAAAGAACTCCACCGTTGTAGTCTAACTTTGATAACTCCGGCTCCTTCTTCGCGACAACCGCAAACAATCAAACGTAAACTAACAGGGGCGGCTCCGGCGTTAGCCCTCAGGCGTGAGGATAAGTATTGGCTTGGTAAAAGGGAAAACAAACAGTATTGAAGGTGGGTGTGTGTGTATTGAAGTTGACATACCTTGACAATGAAGCCTTCATATCTTATTTATACCCTCATCCTCGTGCCTTGCACATGATATCCTCACACTTCATGCCTACTGCCACGTGTCGCCATATCGTTGGTCCTTTCATAAAGTAAACCCTATTCACGTGATCATCAATCCCAATGCATAACCGTCTAATGGGTCCCACTTGGTAGATATTTATATGCCGCCTCTGGTGAATATCAACTGAAATCCCTCTCTCGCCGGATAAGGTCGCTAACCATTATGTCTCGCCTTGCCATCATGTCTCGCATTTAATCTTTATCGCCGGCTTTCCTCATAATATATCGCCATTTACTATCTTGATTTCCTTTCACGAGAATATTAGCGGGATACTCATATCTCGCCCTCTTTTACTGGGCCGCCTCTATTCTTTTCTTCTTCTTGGGTTGTACTCTATTTTGGGCCCCCTTTGCCACTTTCTTGTCAATAACTTGGGCCAGGCCCACTCCTTATATTTGGACAGCATCATATTCTTTATTAATATGCGATAGTTTTTTCTTTCAATTTCAAATGAAATTTCAAATGGGATGGAGGAGTATATAATTACGTACTATATCATTAGTCCAAAATAAATGTCCAAAAAATTCAAATTTGCTCAAATTAGAAAAGAAAAAAAAATAAAAAATTGAACATTCAATTTATGATAGCAATTAATTTGGGATAGAGATTTAAAATTTGATATACTAGAATTTGGAACTTGCTACTTAGCAAGAGTTGGTCAATAATGGGAAACGCATGAATTCCATTTAACAAAAGGGAGGCTTGAGGAGGAGACTTTTCAATCAGTCATCAAATGCCCCCTTTAATTGTCTTTTTATTGCCTACCTACCATGCACACATGTGTGTATGAAAATCAATAAGCCAAAGGATAAGAATCATGTGTAGCACCATTCTCATCCCATATCACACACAAATCACCTACGTAACACACACACACACACACACAGTAGATGGTGAGAGACTGGAAAAGAGTGACAAATTGGGATGAAGGCAACACCAGCAGCAGCGGTGGCAACTTTATTGAGGTCCTTTGGGTGGCAGTTATGGCGAGTCTCTGCATCATTTCGGTTATTATCTTCTCATGTTCAGATGGCGCGTCCAAGGGAAAGGCTTCTGCTACAAACAATGACACTTACGGATCTACATGTGCTGCTGGCTGTGGGGCCGGTTGCGGTGCTTGAACTTTGAGCTCTCAGCTACAACTATTTATGGTAGCGGTTATATATAGAGAATCAGAATTAGTGTTCAAATGTTGTTTCTTCAAGTATTAAGTTAGGAAAGTATTGTAGACATTTTTCAACATAGCATATAGACTTATACGACGGGATAGTAAAACAAAGTGGTTCTCCAATTCTTCGTTATCTTTTTTCCTAAATTGTTTTTCTTTTTACAGTAGTTTTTATATTTTGGTTCATTTACAAGATTGGGGGAAACTTTTTCGTGGGGTTCTTCCACTATTAGGTAAAACATAGTGGTTGCACATAAACGATGTAAATGGGTGGGTCCAAGAATGGAACTCAATGGGGAAGACTTGCTTTGTTTGGTCGGTCATGCACATTATTTCGCCTTATTGGCTCTAATCAATGTATAAGAAATGTACAGTTATATACTAATATGTTTCTACAATGTATAATCGTACCTGCACAAATGTATTCTGATATATGCCAATTCTGTGCTACACAAAATCAGTTTATAACAATCCTTGCTGTTTCCTTAATTCTGTTGAAGATATATCCATGTGAAACATCTCTGGTGGTATTGGAATGAACATGTCTTTTAAAACATCTGGAATATCAAAATCTTCAAGAACCTGCAATTATGTTACAAACAAAGGCATTTGTCTATTTATGAATTTGCTGAAGATAAAGAGTGGAGTGCCCCCAAAAGCTTTAGGTATGTAATCCCAAACCTTAAAAGTGCCATCAACATTTCGACCACCAACAAGGAACGTACATCCTGTGCTTTTGCATCCAACTAGAGTCTCCAGCATTTTCTCATGATCCCCACTATAATATTTTGGCTGGAAATCAAGGGGTAAAACTTGTAAGATCAAAGTTAAACAGATAATAAACCACCAAATTTTGCAAATTATAAAACGATCATTTTATTTCTTATCCTTCCAGAAATTTATTTTTCCCAACTTTAAAGAGCAATAGATGTCTAGAAAGTATATTTAACACTGTTGATGCAGGTTTGATATAATATTGCATCATGCCATAAATGTGATTGTTTAAGGATGTTCTATGAGAGGGGTGAGTTTATGGAAGCCTCCAGTAAAAGAACTTCGAGACCGTTGAGATCTCCAGAATATAGGTGGTTGGCATGCATATCTCTGTGTCTTGTCCTAAGGGTTGATTTGATATAGATGCCCTCCAGAAATGTTGCAAGGTAAAAAAGATAGAATCAAGAATGCGCGCATCTCCCAAGGCAATATAAGTGGTCAAATTCAAGATTAACGGAGAGATAACCAGTTGTACAAAATAGATGAAAATACTTTAATGGGAGAAGGTAGCATGTGGTTTTACAAAGGATATTGTGATGGACAAAGGTTCATTGAAACTAAATTAACATTGTTAGAACAAGGCTTAGTCGACACTGGACAGCAACTACAATGTGTGTGTGTGTGTGTGTGTGTGTGTGTGTGTGTGTGTGTGTGTGTGTGTGTGTGTGTAAGAATCAGAGTAAGGAAATGGAACATAATTTGTACAAAATAAGTGCCGTGAAATTTAAAAATAGTAAGATGTGGAAAGAACACATGCTAATACACCAGCAAGTAAGAAAAAAACAAGAATTGCATAACTAATCTAATAAAGCAAATCTTATTTGAAGTTTCTCACATTTATAAGCCTGGCAACTGTATCTGCACCAATTACAAAAGCACTGCCGGGGAAAAGTTCCGCTTTCTTGTAGAAATATGGCTGATTGGAAATAATCACCGTTTTCCTGCAATGTTTATTTAAGATCACCATACGATGAAACTATGAAAAACTCAGGTAAAAATAAGCACTGTCGGAATGAGCTTCAGTCTTTCTTATTTTCTTTAGCAATAGGCAACTACTCTACATAGTTTAACAATTAGAGAGAACCATTGGTATGATCAAAACCATCTTCTTTTCACAGGCAGATATGAAAGATTTACGAAAAGTTAGACCCACATGGCCACATCTGTGAAAGATGGAGGATTCAATGAATGCAGCTGATTGAGCAGGCATTTGCATCCATTTATTTGGTCATTTCTCGTTTCACCTCCACAGATTCACTAATAACAAGCCATTTATATAAGGAGAAAAATTAAGGCCGTTCCCCCTCTTATCAAGAACGCTGTTAAACAAATGATCTACTTTCTTCTAATGTTCAGGTGTGCAGCATGCATAATTTCTTTGGGGTAGTCTATTTCAGATGTAAGAGAAAGATTCAAAGTAACTAGTAACAGTACTCTTAATTAGCATTCTTATGATATCAATTCTTCCCTGTTATCCCTCACACAACTAAATGTCAGAAACACAATTAGCAAAGAATTCGCATTATTTGCTACTCACAACTATGTGCCTAATCCATTTCCAGTCTTATCATTCAAACTCACCAACTTTTTCAAATTGTTTAACGCGATCTTTGATCTGAGCAACTGTCAATGGAGGCTTGTCAGCATTTACAGCTGATAACTCGAAGCATGGATACCCACCACCACAGATACTGCACAAAGACGTAACAGTACCATATAGATCAACATTTACAATGTGCATTAAACTACGGAAATAAAAGAACCATATATGCCATATATCTCATAAATAACAATAAAAGAATAACATTTGAAATCAAAAGATAAAAGGATTTGCAGCCAAAGGTAAACCTTCATAATAAAAATATCAGCATTACATAATTAATTTTACAAGCAACTCGAAGATGAGTTTAATTCCAGAATTGTCAGTTTCAGCCAACATACCTTATAGCTACTTCCAAGAGCTTAAGGTGCCCATCATGTAGGGGATTAAATGAACCAGAAAGGATTACCTTCCTTTCTTCACTTGATGATTGTGTCTCTGCAAATTATTTCCTTCATGGTGAATAATGAGAAGAAGAAAAATAGTGTCACTCAAAATAAAATGTGCAACCACTTGTTAAATCATACCACTAAAAAAGGGATAAACCTTGAAGCATATCTTCCCACTTATAAGTTGGTCTAATTCTTGATCTTCATCAAACTGCTTCTCATATTCAGTAAGAACATCAGATTCGGCTAACTCTGAAGCAGAAGTAGTTGGGACTTTGCAAGCATTCGCAATCGCCTGTATCGTTAAAATTAATCTCAAAAGTCTCGTAATTGGACGGGGAATATAGAGGAAGCTCGGAACAATTAAAAGGCTTAGTAGTAAAGACGACCAAGGGAATTGATATCTAGAATCAACAATGATAACTGCAGAGGTACTGACAATGTGATGACTAATGCTAAACCTCCTTTCATACCAAAATGCATGCACGCATGTGTGAGAGTAGACAACAAGATAAACAATCTAGTAGCAAGTGTATTAATGAAGCTTCATTTTCATAAACGAAGATGTAATAATACATCAACTTTTGAGGGGAGAAAATGAAACAAGGGACTCGCACATGAAGAAGAACTAACTAAAGTTAGTTTGCGATACTAACAGTATATTACTCCCTCTGTCCCTAAATGAATGTCCAATTTTTATTTTGAGGGAAATTTGAGAAGAGTTGAAATTTAAGCATTTTTAGTAGCATAAGTACATAAAAACCCTTAATGATCTCACCATACTACATCATGAGAGTAAATGTGAATTAGAACATGTTTGATGAGGGAGGCTTAGTAATTTATCCAAAAATTGTACATTCATTTTGGGACGAAAGTTTGGCAAAATTGACATTCATTTAGGGATAGAGGGAGTAATTTTTTTTTCTTTCTTCATAATAATAAATTAAGAAGAAAAAAATAACAGCACATTTGCTCTTGGTACTTTAAAGTGATATTATATCTGGAGAAATGTCTTTACCCTGCATGAACAATTAGTCAATTCAGAACTTCACACACCTAGCTTCTATGAAACTCAGAGATCTTTTCAAACTAAGCTTTATTATTTTCAGTTCCTATGACAGACTAGTCGCTAGGATTTTTTACATAATAATATTTCAGAGGAAAACAAATCCACTGCTAAAAGTTAGTTTGAAACTAACATGGCTTTAGCTTTAACCCTTTCACATACCTTGAGTAAATACTGGCTTGAAAGGTGATCTTCTTGCTCTCGAGTTCTCAAGCCCTGAATCAAGTAATTGACAATAAAGATAATTGAAAATTTCACTGCCCATACCCAAAGAATTCTGCAATATTGAAAGAGAAGAGGTCGAATTCAGGTACCTTTGACAACGTAACTGTAGAAGCCCAAAGTCGATCAGATGTTCTCGTTGACAAGTGAAACCTGTACGAAACAAGAAGAAGATTCTAGGGTCATAAAGTAGTCAAGATAGAAGGGAAAAGATTACTTGGCTACTGAAAATCCTCATCCCTTAATAAACTAAAGCGGAGCTAAGCATGTAATTCAGTTATGGAGCATACTTAATGTGTGTGTGTGTGTATATATATATATACACACTGGAAATAATAAAGTTACAAAAAAGTGCTACAAAATTTGGTTTACAAAATGATGTGTTGAAGATTTTATTGGTGCTTTTAATTAGAGTGTGGCGGGTCCACATCGATGCAACCAATAAAATATCGCCACCTCATTTTTATCCATTATTGTAAATTTCTTTTGTGCCCCTAGCATTGCCCATATACCCATTTACAAATATGAGTTCGTTTATATTTGAGACATAATTGAAGAACAAAAGTTGTGCTCCTGGGAAATCCTATAACAAATGGCTAAACTTTTACACGTGATACACATTATTGGACTCATTATCTAATGGAATGAGCTTAGACTTAACAGGATAATAAAGCAATAAATTTGCAAAGCTTTCAGTTCAAGGCTTCCAATTACTCAAATATCATATTACACAATGATTTGTTGATCCTCTTTGCATTCAATGATTAGAAGTTATCTTTCCATGTGTAACTGTGGGCTGTATGTAACTGGGAATAGCAGCACATTAAACAGAGTTGCATACTATCCACAACAGAGTAAGCTTTTAGAACAGCTGGTTAAGTGACATTAACCAGTTAGGGTGTGCCTAATGGTCAAAAGATAATCGCATACTAAGAGGCAGGTATATTATTCAGTGCACTAAATGATGCTGGGCTAAGTGCTGAATACATCTGAACTCAATAATCTGTCTTTGAAAATGCCATTTCTTCTATGGTACTTGGATATTGAGCTCTTAATATAGCATTAACTATTAAGGAACTCGAATCATATAGGACTTGACAACGCAGAATTATATGAAATTTTATAGTAAATTTTTTAGGTGTTCAATGTAACACCTGAATTCTAGTGCCATGATAGTATGGTTTCAGAATACCACATGGCAATGACCAACAGAAACTAGTTAATAGCTAAGAACCCTTTCAATGTCGATGAGGATCAATTTGAAGTTTAAAACAAATAACTGAAATAAAATTAATGCTTAAAGTTACCTGTGGTCCCCAAGTTTTGGACGCCCAGTAGCCAGAGAACCTGTAAACCCAACACCTAGTACAGGAGCACCTATAGAACAGCCAGATTGATGATGATCAATAAAGGGATTTATTTAGGTTTAATTTTAATTATTATTATATATTTTCGGATTTTTATTTAGATGGGAATATTTTTATGTCTAGAAGTAGATATTGGTAATATTATGTTATTTTATAGTTTTATTAGGTTACCATATGGGTTAGGAGTATTTAGGTGCGTTTGCCTTGTTTTCCAAGCCGTATGAGTCTTATAAAAATAAGGTTATGTGTAATTCCGAAAAGGAGTTTTTGCCAAAAACTACCTAAAAAAGATGCTATTTACAAAAAAATACATGTAAGATGTGATATTACAAAAAACTTTATTTAAAAAAACTTTTTTTTTTTGCCTTTTCAGTTAAAACAACTGATAAATGCATTTATCAATGTAAAATGCATTTATCAGTTGTTTATAACTGATAAATTCATTTATCAGTTTTTTAAAGAGTATTTTGTACTTGGTTTTTTGGTTAAACAACTGATAAATGCATTTTACATTGATAAATGCATTTATCAGTTGTTTGACAGATAAACGCAAAAAAAAATATTTTAAAAAATGTAGTTTTCTGTAATATTTAAAGATTTTTTTGAAATATCCAACTTGTGTGGTTTTTTTTGTAATATCCATCTTTCAAAAGTAGTTTTTTGTAAATGCCCCTTCCGAAAATTAGTTAAATATTAAAGAATTTTGATTATGAGTCTTATAAATTAGGGTTATGTGTAAATCCGAAAATTAGTTGAATATTAAAGAATTTTGATTATTGTGTGCCTCTTTATTCTCCAAAAGTGGATTCGTTCCTTTTGATGTCGATTTCCTAGTATTCGTTGAATCAATAGGTTATCGAAAGACTATTTTTCCGATATTGTTGCGTACAATCAATGGATTAATAGTGTCTATCCTTTTTTTCGCTTCCTCAGCCTACATCACGGATGCAATAAACTTAGAGACATTATTTGTGTATTAATGTTTACAGGATAACCAGTTATGAACTTATGTTCAATAAACAAACCAAGGCTACCAGCTCCAAGAGGTAATCCTTCCCCAGTTATTTTGTACAAATATGAATGTCCAGAAAGAGAATCAAACACTAAAGTTCTGAACCACTTAAACTTTCAAAATCTATATGGCAAAGAGTTTAGATTTAGCTTTATACCCCTTCATTTCCATTCAAAGAGACGCCTTTCTATACTTAGAAGTCAAAATGTGTAATATCAAATCAATATTTGACATACCTTTATTCTGCTTTAGGTGATAAAGTTTCAAGCACTAAAAACAACATAAGAATACTGTACTTTTTATAATATTGTTAAGACAAGTAAATGTACAAATAATTTGGTGAAAGTTTAATCATGTTAACCAATAATGAGGAAAGGAGCTCACGGATGTTGTGCAATGTTCATGATTTCCCATACGTTTACCCATACAGTAGGTGCAGTACTATAACAACTGACGCTGTAAACTTACTTAAACCCCTTGTCAATCCGTTTACTTGTAATAGTTGTCATGACTACTCTTCAGTATGATAGGAAACCAATTCACTAGAAATTCACTTTTGTTACTACGTTGCAGCTTTCTCTCACAAGTAATACACCATAATCAATTGGGACGATTCCTACGAGTAAAACCCTGACTTAACAAGCAAACACAGCTAGTTACTTGAGCTTACCAAAAGTTCACACTATTAAAGAGTGATTCTTAAGTGACCTCGTGTGTAAGGACAGTGGGCTCAAATAGTTTTACCTTACTGAGTCATGACTCTGTATAAGCCAAGATCCAACAAGAAAAACTAGATTCAAATCAGAATCCCTGGTTCTTCCTTCTAAATAGTTTCCTGGAACTCTCGACTTATTTTAATTACCCCCTTTGTCTCATGTTAAGTGTCGCAATTGACTTGTCAACATTGTTAAGGAATGTAATTTACTTGTTTGTACATTGCTTGTACTATGGAAAATTGTACCAAGATTATTTCCTTATTTAGAAAGGCAACACTTATTTTGGGATTGATCAATAAGGAAAGAGAGACATTTACAATGGGATGGAGGGAGTATGATCTACTGGTACTAGGAAAAATCACACTCACTTCAATCCATACTTGTCAAAAGCATCGCCTGCTTCGCTTTTTTCGTCGCCTTTCGAGTTCGTCTCTTCTTCCCAACAAGTCAGGCGGCCGATAGTTTTTATAAAAGCGATGCTTTTTTCAAAAAAGCGTAGCTTTTAAGGAAAAGACCGATAGTGGAAAACTTTTAGCTGCTCCATCGTTTTGACGTCAAACTACGTCGTTTCTTTTAATAGCAGTCGGCTTATTATTTGTACCCTAGCCCTAATATGACAGATCGAGAAGAGAGAAAGTCGAATGGGTTAGAGTCGTATCAGGCGACGCGATCATTCCGACAAACGACGGCAACGGCGATCAGCCGTCGGCCACGGTGTACCCAGACTTGGACGGGGAGGAAGAGGAAGAGGAAGATGACGATAGTGCTTGATTTTCTTTATGTCTGACTATGTTAAAGACTTCATGTTTATTTCACTTTCTCAAACTAGCAGTCTAGTACTTATTTTGTTAATTTGAACATCGTACAACTAGTACCCATGCACCTTTTGTGTTGGAATTCATACTTTGGGGTTTTAATTATGTTAATGATGCTATTAAACGTGGAATTGTGATATTTATTTATTGTTTTATTCTAGTTAATAACATGGTTTAACCTCTTTTTATGTTACATGTATATATGTATATGATAAGGATGACATTAGTAATACTTGTATAGTAGAGGGTTATATATGTAAATAGCTAGCTAGTCAGTTAGTCAGTTAGGCAGTTAGATTAGCTGGAAGGTTGTTAGATTAGCTGGAAGGTTGTTATTTTTGTTATCTCTTGTATATAATGCTTTCCTTTGTATTCATTTCAATAGATGGAATAACAGAGAAATCTTCTGCAAGATATTTCCATGGTTGCAATTCTATCATGGTATCAAAGCTTAAGATCTTCATCATTGCTTCCGCTATTATGTCTCATTCATACTCAGCCTATTCCCACAGTCAATGAAGCCTTAAGCATGTTGCTACAAGAAGAGCAACAAAGAGGTCAATCCTCCACCTCTGTTATCATTCCTGTGATGGATCCTTCTGCATCTACTGCTTTGCTTAGTAAAGGAGGCACTAGTTATAAACAAAATGCCTACAAGGCAAAGTTAAGAACTCCTTCCTTTTGTGACTACTGTCATGGAGATAGCCACTACAAGGACAGATGCTTCTTCTTACATGGATATCCTGATTGGCACCCTTTACATGGAACGAAACCAGATCCATCAAGAATGCCAAAACTCAACAAGAGCAGATTCAACAAGAATAACTCCAACTCTGGTATGCAGACTCACAATGTTGCTGCAATCTCTTCTGACATCAACAATACAAATGCAAGTGTCTCTTCTACTGACACAAACAACACATTCACTCCTGCATCACTTGCTGCAACTGGAATCACTGCATCACAACTGCAACAATTGATGAATTTGCTTAATAATGGGTCTGTTACCAGTAATGAATCTGCATCTGCAGGTATGACTTTTGTTAATACTAGCATTGTTACTCCTATGTGCATGAATTCATTTTTTCCCAACACATCAGATTGGATTTTGGACACCGGAGCAACTGATCATATCACTTTTTCTTATCATTCTCTAATTGATCCTGTCCCTATTTCTTCATACATTCATCTTCCAAATGGTCATAAATCTCATATCACTTACAAAGGTACAATTCATCTGTCTCTGAGCACATAACTCTTTTCAATGTTCTCTATGTACCTGATTTCACTTATAATCTCATCTCAGCTAGTAAACTCGCCACGGCGGTCATTGTTCACTTGTATTTCTTGCTAATGACTGTTATCTTCAGGATTGTCACTTGAAGAAACTCACTCTGATTGGTAAAATGCATGGAGGTCTATACAAACTCACTCTCAATAGTGTTTCAAATTCTTCTTTCACCAACAAAATGTCGAATGTATGTTCCAGTAAATCTCAGAATATCTCTTTGTGGCATCATAGACTAGGACATGCACCTATTCACAAGCTCAGATTGCTAGCATCCATTGATTGTACTCTTTCTCAAAAATGTAATGACTTCTTGTGTGATGTATGTCATTTTGCTAGACAAACAAGAATTCCATTTCCTCTTAGTCAATCAAAAAGTCTTGCTCCTTTTGTTCTTATTCATTGTGATGTGTGGGGTCCCTATAAACAAACCACACATGATGGCTACAACTCATTTCTAACCATTGTGGATGACTATTCTAGATCCACTTGGGTTTATTTGTTGAAAACCAAAGATCAAGTTCCTTCTCTCTTACTTGCTTTCATTAATATGATTCACACTCAGTTCAATACCAACATTCATATTATACATTCTGATAATGGCACTGAGTTCTTTAGTCAGGCTGTTTCCTCCATTCTTTCTCCTTTGGGTATTCTCCAAAATAGTACTTGTGTTGAAACTCCTCAACAAAATGGAAAGGCTGAGAGGAAACACAGATATCTTTTGGAAATTGCAAGATCCTTAAGGTTTCAATCTAATATACCCTTGAAGTTTTGGGGTGACTGTGTTCTAACAGCAACTTATCTCATAAATAGACTACCTAGTAGTTTTTTTCATAACCAAACTCCCTATGAAGTTCTTCTTGGAAAACTGCCCACTTATTCTCATTTAAGGGTCTTTGGTTGTTTAGCTTTTGCTTCTGCTCTTCATCATAATCGAGATAAGTTCTCTTCTAGAGCCATAAAGTGTCTGTTCCTTGGCTATCCTTCCCATAAAAAGGCTTATAAACTATATGATTTATCTTCTCATAAGATTTTCTATAGTAGGGATGTCACATTCTATGAAAATCATTTCCCATTTCATTCTGATCTCACCACTTCCTCTCCAATTCTATCTACTAATCATGACATCCCTTGGTTGTATGATGATAGTGTTTGCTCTATTCCTCCAAATGCTCCTTCTCCTCCTCCAAATGCTCCTTCTCCTCCTCAGAATTCTCCTTCTCCTGTTCATGTTAGACCTGTCAGACACACTCATGTTCCTCTCAAATACAGAGACTACACTTGTCTACCTGCAAATTTTACCAATCATCAAGCTTCTTTTGTGACTAAGCATACTCATCTCTCTCTATCAAATTACATCACTTATTCCAATTTTTCTTCTCCTTACTCCTCTTTTTGTTTGAATATTTCCTCTGCTCCAAAAGATCCTATCACTTACAATCAAGCTGTTAAAAATCCTAACTGGTGTCTTGCTATGAAAAATGAACTTGATGCTCTAGAATCTAACAATACTTGGTGTCTACAATCTCTACCTCCTAGCAAACACACTGTGGGGTGTAAATGGATTTTCAAGACAAAATTCAATTTTGATGGTTCATTAGACAAACACAAAGCTAGATTGGTTGCTAAAGGTTTTACTCAAGTGGAAGGTCAAGATTACTTTGAAACATTTGCACCCGTGGCCAAAATGACTACTGTCAGGACCATGCTAGCTATTGCAGCTTCTAAGGGTTGGGCATTACTTCAAATGGATGTCTCCAATGCCTTTTTACATGGAGACTTGAATGAGGAGGTGTTTATGGATGTTCCTCCTGGCTTAACAGTTCCTAGTTCTGTTCAACAACAAGGTTCCTCTCCTATTGTGTGCAAGCTTCTTAAGTCTCTCTATGGTCTTAAGCAAGCTCCAAGACAATGGTTTCAAAAGTTCTCCATTGCTCTCATTGAGTTTGGCTTCACTCAATCTCATGCTGATCACTCTCTGTTCATCCTAAAGACTGATCTTCATTGTACAGCAATTCTGGTTTATGTGGATGACTTGGTGATAACTAGTGATGATCCTTCTACCATTTCAGCAGTTAAAGCTCATTTGCATTCCAGATTCAAGATCAAGGACTTGGGCAATCTTAAGTATTTTCTTGATTTAGAGGTGGCTAGATCTGAGAAGGGTCTCTATTTGCATCAAAGGAAGTACACTCTTGACATTTTAAGAGATACTAAACTGGAGGATGCTAGACCTTCTAAACTTCCTATGGAAACTCATCACACTTTGGCTGCTGACAAAGGGAATTTACTTAAGGATTCCACTATTTATAGAAGGCTTGTGGGAAGACTTGTCTATCTCACTATTACTAGGCCTGAGCTTTCTTATCCTGTTCATATCTTAAGTCAGTTCTTGTCATCCCCTAGAGAGCCTCATTTGGATGCAGCCTATAAACTGGTAAGATATCTCAAAGGGAGTCCTGATCAAGGTCTTCTTTTTGAGTCAACACCTCTCAAGCTGCAAGCTTTTTCAGGTCTGATTGGTGCTTGTCAACAACAAGGAGGTCTCTCTCGGGTTTCGCATGTTCCTTGGGTCTTCTTTGATATCTTGGAAGTGTAAGAAACAAACGGTTGTCTCAAGATCTTCTGTGAGAGGCGAGAATATAGAGCTCTTGCTAACTGCTGCTGTGAGATTACTTGGTTACTCTCTCTTCTATCTGCTTTTGGTATCTCAGAACAAACTCCGGTTCCTCTATTCTGTGATAACCAATCAGCATTACAACTAGCAATCAATTCTGTGTTTCATGAGAGGACTAAACATATTGAAATTGATTGCCATTTGATAAGAGAAAAGATTGTTCAAGGTGTTGTAGTCACTCACTCTGTCACTACTTTTGACAATCCTGCTGATCTTTTCACCAAGTCTCTCACTGCTGATAGAGTTCTCCACTTATTATCCAAGCTGAATGTTCTCAACATGTTCAAACCATCCATCTTGAGGGGGGGTGATAAGGATGACATTAGTAATACTTGTATAGTAGAGGGTTATATATGTAAATAGCTAGCTAGTCAGTTAGTCAGTTAGGCAGTTAGATTAGCTGGAAGGTTGTTAGATTAGCTGGAAGGTTGTTATTTTTGTTATCTCTTGTATATAATGCTTTCCTTTGTATTCATTTCAATAGATGGAATAACAGAGAAATCTTCTGCAAGATATTTCCATGGTTGCAATTCTATCGGTATATAAACATATTCCTGATTTTAACTAAAAATAATTATATTTGCACTGCTCGCTTTTTTGTCGCCCGCCTCTCCCCTCGCTTTTCGCCTTGCTCAGGTACCTTTCGCCCGCATCCCGCTTCTCGCCTTTGACAACTATGCTTCAATCACAATGTAGCAGCTTATTATCACAAATCACACACTAAATCGTGTATTTAGTAGCCCATATGTAACTCATTAAAATAGCAGCAACTAGTACCCTAGTAAGTGATTCAACTGGAATGGCAATTGTCAGGTTACCAATTAATGAAAAACTATGAATCGGAATTCGAAAAGATTAAGCTTGAAACCTGGTTTAGAGATCTTTAGGGCACGATTATAAGCCAATAATGCCATATCCTCAGCTGTTTGCTGACTGGTAAATTGATCAGGAATCTGTGAATATCAAACAGATAACATAGCCAGCGGAAACACTAAGATGTTTGAAATCATAAAATTAGGATGAAATTAGATTGAAGATGAAACAAAATTTTAGAGTTAGAATGAAAATTGACCTTGCCAAGTAATTGGATCATTGACATTCTAGAATAAGGAACAATAGCTTCTAGAACGGTGTCGGAAGCTCCGGGAACTGACAATAACCAACCTAGCGCCTGGTTCAGTCGTATACACACATCGCCGTTAGTGTGTATTTTGTGTGTGAGAGAGAATGAAGAGAGAGAGAGAGAAACCTGAGAGGCGCCGCCGGAGTAATAGAGGACTGCCTGAGTGGGGTTGGAGTGGATGGCTTCCACTATTGCTCGGATCCAACCGTCCGTCATCGCTTCTCCCGACGACTGAGATCGTAGACTCTTACCTATCTGTGAGATTTTGTTCATCCGGTGTCGTTTGTTAATTTGTTTGAAGTTCAACACTTCTCGGCTCTGAGCCTCTGGTGAGTGGTGACCAAATGATTTTTAACTCGGGCAGCATATCCCATAATTGCCATTAGTCTAAGCATATGTTACTACATTTTCTCCCCTAATAAATATGATAAGGAAAAAGTGAATAAAAAATCACTCAACTATACTTCCTCCGTCCCGCTACAAATCACACACTTTCCTTTTTGAACGTCCCGCTACAAATTACACACTTTCTAAAATGACAAAGAATCTTTACTATTCCTTCCACTCATTCTCTCTCCTACATTATTTTAATACTCACAACACCATTATAATTTACTATTCCTTTCACTCATTCTCTTTCCTATTTTACTTTTACACTCACAATATTTATATCATTATTTTTTTCCTTAATCCACGCGTGAACAGTAACTGAGTGAATTGTAATGGGACGGAGAGAGTATATCTTTTTGTGGGTTTGACCAAGTTAAGTATCAGATTTGCCATTTGCCTAACCTTTTTACCTTTTTACCTATTCGTCACTAAAGAATATTTTTGTACAATTTCGTACTCAACCTAAATACTTAGTTTACCATTTTATCCTTCTGTCTCACTTTCATCCAAATCGCCATTAATTATGCCTAAGTTGCACCCTGACGTCATTAAAATGATGAGTTGACATTACACATGATCAAAATTCGATTATATGGGAAATAAAAGGATAAAAATGTACACTATTAAAGTAAAGACCTCAAAAATAATTCTCACAAGTACAAAGGGGCTTAAAAATAAAATGTTGATTTGCAAAATACCCATCCCTAATAAACCCTCCATTCCCGTATTCCCTAACCTAGATCAATTTCATAAAATGCCAACAAAATACTCACCCCAGTTTCTTCTACTTTCTTCTCTCTCTTATATATTTCCCAAGCTGCCTCATTTCTTGTCCTTCCCCAATCCTCATTTCTTGTCCTTCCCCAATCCACTCTGGCACGCCCTCATCACCACCACCTCCTCCCACACCATTGCCCCAACTACCGACACCCATCTCTTACCGCCACCCCATTTCTAGCCATCCCAACTGCGGCTTGTTCTTCTTTTTCTTTAATGGTCTCTTCTTGTTGTTCTTCAAACTTCAAATCTATAGATGTAGATATATCTGGCAACCATGGGAGTACAGCCTGAAAGCTTGGAATATGGGTCGGCACCACCCAACTGGCTACTACGCTTTCTTTTATGTCGTTATATTTCTCCCCTCAAATGCATTTTTTTGGTATACAATTAAACCCAGATCTAGGATTTTGAAACTTGATTTTTGATGTAAGTTTGTTGGATTTAAAGTTGGTTTTAAATTTGGATGTGGATTGTTTGTAGATGGGTTGTTGGATTGAAGTTTTTTTTCTTCTTCTAAATTTTGAATTGTGATTGTCGATCATGATAGAGCGGTGGACGGTGGTGGATGGTGATGATAGGTCGTGGATGGTTAACGTAGCGAAAGACTTGGATAACGATTAATCGATGAATTTCGCTCGAGAAATTCAACAATCAATCAACAATTTTCGCTCGAGAAAATTGAAAGAGAATGAATTCATTCATAAAATATCAAAACTGTCTTTCAAACTCTAAAACAAGGTATAAATAAGACGGCTGAAACCCTAAATTGAAATAACCCTAAAACAGTTCAAAAGATGAAAATGTCCAAAAACTATAAAAAACTGATAGAAGACTTCGACGGGCCTTTTGAGGTCTTTAGAAGCGTTTTTCGGCCATTTTTAGGCCTGCTCATAGGGCATAGCCCGATGAATCTTTTTCCTCTCGTCAAGACGGTCGTTTTGATATGCTGTGCGTCCCGTAACTCCTCCGGAATTAAAAGTTACGCCCGTTTCCGCGTTGACGCTCAAACGACTCCAAAAATGACTCCGCAATTGTGTCCGCATCAATGGTGGTGATGGGGTGATGGTTGAACTAAAAAAAAAAGGAAAGAAAAGAAAAAACAAAAAATGTGTACTTATAAAACCAAAAAGGAAACAATTTAAAGTAAAAAAAATGCTTGAAAAAAAATCTTATTTTGAAATCATTATGAAATAGTATTTTTATCAAAATAAAAATAGAATTCTTTTTTTTTACAATTTTTTTATAGGGAGGGATTTATTTATAAATTAATACTTTAATTTTAAACCGTTTATACTTTGAAAATTTTTTTGGAGGGTCTGTAGTTCAATATTTTACATTTGTACCCCCTTTCACTTTCAAATCAGCAACATTTGACTAAGTTTAGTTCTAATTCAGCATTTTTTTGATATCAGCATGCCAAATAAGTAGATTTAACGACAATTTATACGGAAATGAGACGGAAAGATATCATGTTAAACTAAGTAATTAGGTTGAGGACAAAATCATACAAAAATATTCTTTAGTGACGAATACGTAAAAAGGTCAATAGGTCAGTGACACGAATCTGGTACTTAACTCGGGTTTGGCCAATAAACACATTTTCATTGCAAAGAACACATACAACTCATTTATTTTTGCATTAATAATTACTATCACTAACGCCGTCAATTATTTCCCGTTAAATGGTCACGTGCATCGCATGTGACCAAATTTTAAGGGTTATTTTAGACAGATCACTTAATAAAATGCTGAACTTGTTCAAAACAGGTCCTCTCTTTTTGATATTTTCTCATGTTAGTCACTGAACTTTTTTTTTCACTTGGCAGTTAATGGAGTATATGATTATGCATTAAAGAATTCTTTTAGCAAAAAATATTTTTTGAAAATTGTTATTCACCCCCACAATATTACTAAATATCCCCGCAATTACAATTATTACAAAAATATCATCGATTGAAGTAACTATATTAACCCTTTAGTGTTATACAAACTCAATTGACTTACCTCTTCAAATTATTATGTGAAATCTTGTCATTTCTGACTTCATTTGACTTGTTCCATCAGTTTCGAAATTAATAGTAAAAGAAGAACTGAGTTGACTTTGGTAGTGAGAAAGATTTGTGGGTTTGGGGAGTTGTGAAGAAGCGGTTGTTATAAAGGTTGAAAAAGTGATGGTGAATTGACAATTGAAGGTGAAATTTTGGAGTTTATGAAGAAAAACTGAAGAAGCCCAACTCGTACCCTATAAAGGAAGAGCTGGTGGAGGCTGGAAGGATGAATTTGGTGGAGGGCAGTAAAGAAGGTAGTTGGCCAGTTTTCATTGGGTTGGGATTTGGACGAGGACAATGAGGTGGAGGAATTGAAAAGTGAATTTGATGTTGAGGATTTTCAAAATTAGGTGGGTGATTTGGAGAGTTAGAGCAGGCATATGATTTCTAGATCTGTGAAGGATGAAGGAAGGGTTGGTGGGGAATATGAAGAATTGACCGAAGAAGATAAAGTGGCCGGAGAAGATGAGTAGGGTTAGGTTTTGGAAAGAGAGATAGGAAGAAAATGCCGCTTTTAGTTTTGCCGTGAATTAGCATGGGTGGGTTTGGGTGGGTGGGTGAACGTGTTTTGTTAATTTAGGTGGGTGTATAATAAGGGGTTAAAAGGGTAAAAAAGAAATACGTGTGATGTGTATTTTTTTTATTTTTTTTGGTACAAAGAAAATGAAAACATAGGCAAAGGAGAAAAAGAAAAAAAAAACAATACAAACTACTCCCTCCGCACCACTCAAAAAGACGCAAATTTTCATTTTGGGTGTCCCATTTAAAAAGGCACACTACAAAATGAAAACTTTTTAATAATTATTTATTCATGTGACCCACTTGTAATACTCAACTAACTATTCACTTACTATCATCTACCCCACTTTCTCTCTCGTATCTCACTTTTCATATTTAGACCATCTACAATGGTTTCAACTCCAAAAAGTTTTCAACACACACTTTATCACTTCACATCAGCTTCTCTCTCCCCCATCTAATTTATCAACATCATTTCAACTTTTACACCCTATAATGATTTTGTTTATAAAAATTCAACACCCTTCCAACTCATCATCATATATCCCACCACTTTTATTTTATTTTATAGTCCTTATTGTTATGATTAGTAAAATTATTATTATTATCATTTATAATTAAAAAAAATACTTCACACTTAATTAATTTTCTGTAATTGCAATTAAATAAATACGAGAAAAAAATATTGAAAAATTAAAAAGAAAAATTAACAAATGATAATTAAGAAATTTATATTTAAAAAAGAGGATTTTTTTTCTGTGTCCAAATCAAATAAAACAAGTCTTTATTTATAGAGAAAAAAAAATTATGAATTTTGGTGCAACTTTAAAAAAAAAAATTAATTTATTACAAAAATAATTGAGGTAAAAAAATCGGATAAAAGAAAAAAATCTGAAATTCAACCAGCCAATCATAGCCTGCCACGTGTCCCAATTAAAAAAAATGTTTTCCTCCTGCAGTACATGCGCCCTTATCGGCTCGTGTACTGCACGCGCCAACTTCGCCAAATGATAACACGCCATGTGGAACTCAGCCCGGCCTCTCTCTTTTTATTAACATGTTGAATTTTACAACACCAAAATTTTTTCAACGCTCCTTCAACACCCCCTACAATGGTTTCAACACCCTCCAACTCACTATTAACACCCACTTTCAACACTATTGTAGATGGTCTTACAACAATTAATCCACTATACAATTTTCTTAATTTTTGTGCAATTACACTTTTGTGCCTTTTCGTGAGGGACGGAGGGAGTAAGTCCTAAGCGGCAGGGGCGGAGCTACGCAGGGCAGTAGCCCCGTTAAATTTTGATTTTTTTTTTTTTAAATTTATAGTCAAAACGACGTCATTTAATTACCTTATGATTATAACACAGCTCTCTCACTTAGTTCGCCCTCAATTCGACCCTCTCTCCCTCCTATAGTTCGCCCGCAATTCGCCAAAGGAATGCAAAGACGACGACAACGAGGGAACGGGGCGATCATCTAAATCCCCAAACCCCAAATTTCTAAACCCCTCTAAAAATCCCACGGCGAAGTGCGAATCGGCGACGACAGCTCCTGCGTACCTCTGCCCTGCGATAAACCTGTAATCTCTTTTCTTTCTCCGATGTTTTTCAGAAAATCAGCTTTCTTTATGTATTCAATTTCATATTCCTTTAATCATTTTTTTTTAAATCTGAGATATTTTTTGTATCTATGATCAGATTGCTGTTGGATTAATGGCGTTTCACCAATTGCAAGGGATTAACGGAGTAGGTTTCTACGTAAGCGAAACCTTTGTGACAGGCTGTCAGCAGGTAATTAATTTATTCCTTCCGTCTTAATATTCATAAATCTAAACGTAACTCGTGTAATTAATATTGGAAGTGTAAAATTGCTGGATTTTTCTCTAGCAAGATTGGAACTATATCTTACAGTATGCCTTAATTCAGGTTCCGATCACTATAGTTGGAGCACTATTAATGGACAGATCAGGAAGAAGACCACTGCTTATGGTGAGTATTTTCTTACAACTTTGCTAAGTCATTTTACTTCATATCCACTAAGGCGTGTTTGGTACATCAGATTCAATTGATATTCCATGCTCTCTGTCCCAAAATGAATGTGTAATTATGTCTAAAATTGTATTGTATAAGAGAAAAATAGCGACAAAAAAAAATCGTTTGCTCCCAATTTTTTGCCCAACCCCCCCCCCCTTCTTAACATTTTTGGCTCCGCCACTGCTAAGCGGTGGCTCGCATGAAGTTAGCCACCATCAATTCTTTCAACCTCACTTGATACAACTCGTAATTTTGCGGGGGTGAATAACAATTATAACTTAATAGTTTGAAGTATTATTTATTAAATTCTCTAATTTTATTTATAAACAAATCAAATCATAATTTTCAAATTAAATTATGATACTTTTTATCAACAACACCTGCAACCACCACCATCGTCAACAACAGCATCACCACCCTACCATCACTAACTTTTCACTGACCACCTCAGGCCTAACCAAAGCATTCATTCAAAAGATCCCAGAAAAATTAAAAACAAAATCCACTAATAACAAAAAATTGTCAAACATTCCAAAATCAAACAACAACATAAAACTCAGATTTCGTACTGCCGAGGGGAGACGACTTCAAACTTTGAAATCGAAAAAAAAAAAATTAAAAAAAAATTGAAGAATGCCTGGGTAGAGATCTAAAAAATGGTTGAAGAATGCTTGGGTACATATCTCAACATTGGTACAAATTAAAAAGAAAAAAAAAGGAGAGATGACTTCAATTTTTTAAAATCACAATCAGATTTCGTACTGATGCTCTTTTTCCAATATGATAAATATTGCTTTTTTTTTCTTTCCAAAATATGTACTCCCTCCGTCCCTAAATGTTTGTCCCATTTCTTCTTTTCCTTTGTCCCAAAAAGTTAGTCTCATTTCCAAAATTAAAGCTTCAAAATCACTAAATTTTCAAAACTTGTAACATTTAGGGACGGAGTATTACATAACGGCGGTGTATATTATCAATAATTTTCAAAGCGTTTGTAAAAATAACCAAAATTAAAGCTTCAAAATTACTAAATTAAAATGTTTGAAAAGTCAAACGGGACAAACATTTTGGGACGGAGGGAGTATAATATTCTAAATTAAGAAATTATAATAAATATTACACTTTTTCCCAAAATATGTATGGTATTCTAAATTGAGAAATTATGTTATTGCAGTTTTGTAATGCCATAATCAATATTCCCTCCGACCCTTAATAACTTCACGTTTTATCAAAATGGGTGTCCCGTTTAAAGCTTTACCTTTCCTAAAATAGCAAAGAATTTTTACTATTTCACCCACTCATTCTCTCCCCTATTTTACTATTACACTCACAACATTTTCAAATTTACTATTTCCTCCACTTATTTTCTCTCCTATTTTACTATTACACTCACAACATTTTCTCCACTCACCAATTTTCTTAATTTGCGTGTCCACCCCAAAAGGGTGAAGCAATTACCGGGACGGAGGGAGTATATAAAGCACATTCGTAAAATATTTTTATAATAAAAAAGAGTACTCCTTAAGCTAGAGTATTTACGTTATTGTATAAATTTCAACTAGCAAAAATTCATAGGTGTAAGTGCATATTCTGTTAAGTCTGTTATTATTTTCATTAAATATGTAACTAGTTGGGGTTATTTAGAAGTGAAAATAAAGTTTTTTTTGGTCCAAAGGAATTTTAATTAAAAAAAAGTATACTCACTCAGTCCCATTGGAATAAGATTTTTGAATTGGACTCGGGATTAAGAAAAACCGTTAGTGACATGTGTTGTGACTATGAAAAATGGGGTAGCGTAGAGAAAGTTGGGTAGATAATAATGAGTGAAAATTTATTGTGACTTTGTGAGTGTAAAAGTGTGTTTCATTAAATAAAAAAATTTCATTTTAAGGTTATCTTATTTCATGTGGATCATCTAATATGACAAAATATGTTAATTTGAGTGGGAGGATGAGTATGTAAACCAGTGAGTAATTGAAAAACAAGAGTTAACACGTACGACTCGTTTGGTACACGAGTAGAGTATTCAGGGGTAAGAATTGGTATTTCATTTCAACCATTCATCCTTTGTTTGATATTTTACCCTAAATTTATTCGGTCGTTATAAATTAATGATAAATAGAATCACAAATTAAAACCAAAACATCTATTCCCTCCGTTCCATTAAAAGCTTCACCAATTTTCTAAAAGGGCGTCCCGTTAGAAGCTTCACATTTCTTAAAATGGCAAAGAATCTTTACTATTCCATCCACTCATTCTCTCTCCTATTTTACTATTATACTCACAACATTTTCTTCACTTATCTATTTCCTTGATTTGCGTGTCGGAGCAAAATTGTGAAGCATTTATCGGGACGGAGGGAGTATTCAATTCGAGGTCAGACTTTTATTTTCTTATTAGGTATCGGTATTTGCATTTTCATAATCTTAAAACACATGAATTATTTTTCCAGATTCATCGAATCTAACCTCAGACATCAAACGGGTAAGATCAAATGTAGTAGTTCTAAAGCTTAATTTATGTATCATAAACCTACAAAAGCGATAGTACGTAATACGGAAAGAGAGAAAGTAGTGCGACACAGTATAGCTTTAATTGATAATGCAAACAGATGACACTTTAAAGACCTCTAGAGAAGGCATCTAAAAGAGACTAGTAAAAGACAGAGAGACATGCCACTAAAAAAGGCTGCTATTATAACAATTGAGGCCTAAGAAAGAAAAAAATAAATCAATAGAAATTAAAAGGGGCATTTACAAAAAACTCATTTTAAAAGATGGAAATTACAAAAAAATACACACAAGATGGAAATTACAAAAAACTTCTATAAAAATTACCAAAAACTACTTTTGTAAATTGAAAGAACTATTTTCGTAAAAAAAAAAAAAAAAAAAAAAGAAAAAGAAAAAAAAACATAAATAAACATAAAATGTAAAACATTCAGTTACAATAAGATACTTATGAATTAATAAAAAATGTAAATGCTGCTGAGCCAAATCAAACCAAAAAACAAAAATGAAATTCCCATGTGGCTGCTAAGCACACTCATCAATATAACTAACATAGATCTTATTGGGCACCTACAAACCAATATACTTGAAGCCACAAATTCTCATTAAATTTACAAAAGCTTGACATGAATCATAGATTAACGAGTTGAAATGCCACTTGATTCCAACCCACCAAACAACTGATAAACATGATAAACAACTGATAAACATGATAAACAACTGATAAACAACTGATAAACAACTGATAAACATGATAAACAATTGATAAACATGATAAACAACTGATAAACATGATAAACAACTGATAAACAACTGATAAACAACTGATAAACAACTGATAAACATGATAAACAACTGATAAACATGATAAACAACTGATAAACATAATAAACAACTGATAAACATGATAAACAACTGATAAACAACTGATAAACATGATAAACAACTGATAAACAACTG
This sequence comes from Adenophora triphylla var. japonica, assembly GCA_022495995.1. Classification (NCBI taxonomy): domain Eukaryota; kingdom Viridiplantae; phylum Streptophyta; class Magnoliopsida; order Asterales; family Campanulaceae; genus Adenophora; species Adenophora triphylla. The sequence goes on along the minus strand of JAFEMH010006208.1, from coordinate 68,096 downwards.
ATAAACATGATAAACAACTGATAAACATGATAAACAACTGATAAACATGATAAACAATTGATAAACAACTGATAAACATGATAAACAACTGATAAACAACTGATAAACAACTGATAAACAAATGATAAACATGATAAACAACTGATAAACAAATGATAAACATGATAAACACCATCCGGGAGTTTGCAGAGGATCCAACCTAAGATCCCACACTTAGTGAAGCCTACATCTACCAGGTACCCGTTGGGGTTAACAATGATCACCAACTTGAAAAAAGCACCTAATAATCGCAACTTTTCATCAACTCTATCCACATTCAGTGATCATCTATAGACACATTAGACAGGTCCAGAAGAAAGTTTATCCCTAACCTCATGAGTGGCATTATTCTCGTTATCAATCTTAGCGTCTATATATGTAACATACTATTCTCATTATCAATCTTACCGTCTATATATGTAACATATATGAGAGATGTTGCTTTCGGATCCAATATTATAATCAAGAAAGAGCTGTTAATCACAAACACGTTCCGACTTTTTGGGAAAAACTAACAAACAATTATCTGGCTCCTTTATCCAAAAAAAAATTTTTCACTTTACACCTAATTGTATGAACGCAAATATGAAAGATGTTGTGACTCATTGAACAGGAGTTAAACAAATAATTGTAATCCAAGAGCTCAATTAAGCAAGCTAAACTGACATGCTACGCAATGGGTTCAAACTGCACATCCACAGATAGCAAGAGTCGCACTAATTTAATCTGATCAAAGCCAAAGTTGATAAATTGTGTACTAAAATCAATCTATGACATCCAAACAGTTTAAAACAGATATTTTTTTTTATCATACTCAAATGTGCATTCAAGCCAAGACACGCATGTCCAAGACGAACAGAAAAAAAACATTTGATTTGAATAAAAACCAAAAATTGAAGGCCAAACCAAAGGCTAGTTGAACTAAAAACCAAGAACTATCGTGTATTAAACCAGAAAAAAAAAAACATTTGATTTGGTGAAATTCGGCCTGAATTTCTTATAGCTTGGCCGAAATCAATGGACTCGCCGGAGGTGGGGAAGGTGGTCGCCGGAGGGAAGCTTGACACCGGAGTTGGGTTGGGTAAAGATAGAGAGGGTAAAGAGAGAAGGGTGTGTGTTTTGTGTGCAAAAATAGTTTTTTGTAATATTCATATTTAGCTAAATAGTTTTTTGTAAAATCACAACTTACATGTTTTTTTTTGTAAATAGCATGTTTTTGAATGAGTTTTTGGTAAAAAGTCCAAATTAAAAATCACATGAGATGATAAATTGCGGGATTTGTTACCGCTCCTGCAGCAGATTTGTTGTTGTAGTGCTTTAATGGACAGTGTTTAGGTCGTCATATCACACTGTTTTCTTTATTTTTGGCTGAAATTGATTCGATATTATGGGTTTTATTAAATTTAAAATTCATATTATCCGTCGAGTAGAAAAGTATGTCGAGATAAACAGATCGGCGCTACTTGCATCATTTCGCAATAGCAAACTCGGCAATAGTAGCAGTGCTCTATCGATGTATATTGTGCCCTTTACAACATACAAGCATAGAAGAAAAAAAACAAGTGTAAAGGAGGTTTATAAGTGTTGGAGTTAATGATTTTTACAATGGAGGCGGCAAAATCAGTTTTTATGAAAATAATACCACCTAAGTGTTAGACTAAGAGTACTAAAATTATTGTTTAAAATAATTTTATGTTAATAAATACTCCCTCCGCCCCATAAAACATTACCCCTTTTACTATTTTGGGCGTCCCACTTTAAAGTCCCACTTTCCTAAAAAGAAATTTTTTTAATACTTCTTTATTCATGGGACCCACTTGTCATACTTACAACACTTTTCAAATTTACTATTCTCTCCACTCATATTCTCTCTCCTCCCACTCACAACACCTACTTTAATAACATTATTCCTTATTTTTCGTTCTCAACAGTAAAGGGGTAATGTTTTATGGGACGAAGGGAGTATAAAATAGGACAGAGCAAGAGAAAGTACTAACTAGAAGGGATAAAAAATTATAGTACTCCATCCATCCCAACCCAAAAAAAAAAAAAAATTGAATCTGTTTTTTTATTGGATGATTGATATAGTTTTTCTTGATATGAATGGGTTATGGGCATTTTCTTATTTATTGTACTGATATTTCTAAATTTAATAATATTTTGTTAAAATTACACTAATAATTTAAAAAAAAAATTAAAAAAATGGGGCAATTGGTCAATTAAAGTAGTAGGGGTGGCCTCCAAGAGGAGGAAGACCACATTGGAGTAAGGGTTGGCAGTTGTTTATCCAAATTTGAGTAAACCAAAGTACTCCTCACAGGAGGATTTAGGATATTATTATGAAATTCAAAAAACCTTCAAAAAGGTATGCATTTCTTTTCCCACTTGCTATTGTAGTTAGTTAGATTACATACAACGGAAGAATAATAATGAAATACAGGTTGAAAAGGATTTCATTCAGCTGAATTACTTCAATGGGTAGATGAAACAAGGTTGGATAAAATGAGGGATTGAAAACTTTCATCCGGGTTGAAAGTTTTAATTTTTTTTTCCTTTATCTGTCACGTGTCAGCGTGACATTGGATCGAATAAGACGCGTGAGCTTCACGCGTCGGCGTGACGCGTGAAACGCTTTTTTTTTTTTTCTCTGAATCCGACAAGTGTCATACTCTGATTGGGTAGATGGATTTTTGAATTTAATATTTTATTCCAAGTTTTTGAGCTTAATTATCACCTAGTAATTTAATTTTTTTTTCACCAAAATTCATCATTTTTTTTCCTACAAATTGATATAAGTTTCATTTGATTTGGACACAAAAAAAACACTCATTTTTCAATTTGTGCTGAATTATCACCTAGTAAATTAATTTTTTTTTTAATTTTTTTTTTCACCAAAATTCATCATTTTTTCCCTACAAATTGATATAAGTTTCATTTGATTTGGACACAAAAAAAAATACTCATTTTTCAATTTGAGCTGAATTATCACCTAGTAAATTTTTTTTTTAATTTTTTTTCCACCAAAATTCATCATTTTTTTCCCTACAAATTGATATAAGTTTCATTTGATTTGGACACAAAAAAAAACACTCATTTTTCAATTTGAATTGAATTATCACCTAGTAAATTATTATTTTTTTAATTTTTTTTCACCAAAATTCATCATTTTTTCCTACAAATTGATATAAGTTTCATTTGATTTGGATACAAAAAAAAACACTCATTTTTCAATTTGAGATGAATTATCACCTAGTAAATTATTTTTTTTTAATTTTTTTTTAACCAAAATTCATCATTTTTTTCCCTACAAATGGATATAAGTTTCATTTGATTTGAACACAAAAAAAAAACACTCATTTCTCAATTATCCTTCTTCATTTTAGGATTTATTTAAAAAAAAATTTTATTTTTTTTACCTATAAATTGATGCAATATTTTTTTAATTAAGTGTGAAATATTTTTTTAAATATAAATAATAATAATAATTATTATTATTATTTTACTAATCATAAATATAGAGAACATAAATAAAAGAAAATAAAAAGAGTGGGGTATAGAATGATGAGTTGGAGGGAGTTGAAATTTAATTTAAGTTAGCCATTGTAGGGGGTAAATGAAATGAGTAGATAAAATATTAGGTGAATGAGAAAAAGTGTAAAAAGTGTTAGATGAAATGGGGGAGTGAAATGAAACTGTTGTGGGTAGTCTTAGGGTTTGATGTACTTTGAAGTCTTTTAATCTCATAATAATATAATAAAACTTTCAAATATAAGATAAAATATAACCTTGTACAATCAAAAATGGGGTTGTGACTTTTTGTAATCTAATTCAATTACTTTCTTCGTGTTTCAATGGAAATTTCACTTTTTATCTAAAAGGGCTTCTCTTTATTAGAAGTTTCACATTTTCTAAAATGGTAAGAATTGTGTACCTCACTTGTCAACCTCACTCATTTTTCTCTCGCAAACTTAAATTGCGTACTTCACTTGTCAATCTCACTCATTTTTTTTTCCTCAAACATTCAAATTGTGGGATCGACTTGTCAACCACACTCACTTTCTCCACTCATAACCCATTTTCTACTCATCATTTTTCTTAATTTTCGTGTCCCGCAAAAATTGTAAGCTTCGGCTGGGAAGAATGGAGTATGTATTTTAGACTTATCGTAGTAATTCAAAGTCATAATTTCGATATACCATATACTATCTCAGCCAAATTACTCTCTTTATGCTACTATCGAGAGTCTTGAATAATAAATTTGGAATCATAGCTAGATGTCTGATCTTGTGGCATCAGCTTAATGAAAAAAATGTGATGATTGCAAATGCAATTCAAATTATTCCGTCATGAGGTATGTATTTCGATATACCCTCTATTGTTATCCTTCGGGACTTAATTAAATTGGAAAAGTGGGGTTCACTCTCGATATTAAGTAGCCCTCTTATGATAAACGGCTACTTTGCTACCGAGCTCACATGTTTTCAATCTCTACTTCATTTTATCGCACCACTATAATTTATTTCGAGGATTGAAACTTGAAGTCCTTTTTTTTTTAAATAGCTAGAGTAGAGACTACGTCTTGACTAAATAATTTGTACACATTAATAGATTTCATGAAGCAATAAGCAAATGAAAATATATTTTGTCAATTGATCTCTTATAAACATTCTCAAAATCGTTAGAAAGATAGTAGGCGGCGGAGTCGTGCCTAACACATAAGGCAATAGGGCATAAATACTACTAGAAGTTTGGTTCTACAACTTTCAGCCATATTGAGTCAATATACATGGGAAAAAAAATTGCTCAGCCTTGGCGGATCTTGGCGGTGCCTAGGTTGCCTAGACCCGCTTAATTCGCCAAGCTGCCGAGCTCCGCCTAGCACCTAATTGGTTGCGGAAAATCGTGACGCCTGGATTCCATCTAGCGCCTAGGCAGACGTTTAACCCGCTTTTTAGAACACAACTTTACAAACAATGCCAGAAAACGAATATATTTATGTTGGAGCAAAATTAAAAGAATAGTATAGTCTAACTAATATATTGATTATGGAAAAACTCCCCCAGGGCCCTCCGCCTAGATTTTATTCCTTTTAAAGAAATTTTTTGTAAATCTTAAATAAAGAATTCAATCCAAAATATAATTTCTCAGACACCCCTAGGCTTCCCTCCTAGATAAAATTCCAACCTTGATTCTCTCTCCTCATTTTTAATCTTCTCTCTCTCTCTCTCTCTCTCTAAAAACACACCTCACCTAGACACACTCTTTATCTCTCCCTTCTGTCGGTCCCCTTCCCCCTTCTTCTCCTTCTCTTTCTCCTTCTCCAGCGAACTTTTTCGGCGAAGAACCAAGGAGTCCTTTCTCCGGTGAATCACTTCAAATGCACATCCCTCGCTCTCTGCTCCTTCTTTCATTTCTCAAAGCAAGATTTGTCCAGATTTGGTCTATATGGTCCTGTTGGGTGTTTTAATCTAACAGTTTATTTAATATTCGCAAGCGCACGGGCTATTGTAATATAGCGGGTGCAAGTACGGGTCGATCCCACAGGGACAGGGTTTACTTTGAAAATATTTTTGTCTTTAGAATTATAGAAAAGATTGGGGGGAAATAAAGTTTGATTTTAGAAAATAGAAGGAACATAAACAGAAAATACTTTAATAAAATTCTTATAAAACGAAGCATTCTCGGGATTGGAAATCATACACATAACATTGTTCATCAAATTGTCATTGTCTTAGAAATATAGGTTTTCATATAAATCAAGGATGGTATGTTAGGCTTACACTACTTCTCACTGGCCAAGGCAAGATAGGCGTGTATTCTTCACTAATTATGTCCTAACTGTTTGAGATTTCCGTTTATGTTATCCCCGCCCTGTCACAAACGGGCATTCCGGCTTATCTCTAGCTGACCATAATTAGTAAGAATCCATTAAGAACGAGAGTCAACATACTTTCCATTAAAGGAACATCCCTAGGCCGTTGAACTACTTTCGTGATCAATGGAACCTAGTTTTTTTATATGGTTCCGTCAATCGAGATTCTCCGCTAGGTACTTCTCTCAATTGACTGAATCATACAAGTTGGACGTCTCCAAAATGTAAGGCATTTAGAGAATAATATAGAGAAATTGTCTAGATGAAGATAGAAAACAAGACTTTTTATTTTTTAGATGATGAACATGTATGCTCTTGAGTTTCCAACCCCAAGAACAAGGGAGATTTACTCACTAGCCATCTAGAACATATAAGCAATTAAAAATAGAGGATAGAGTAAGAAGACTTATGATGAAAATAGAAGGCAAATGGCTGGAAAATAACGCTTCACTTTATTGCTTTCTCCAAAGTATTTCAAGAACAAAATATGAACTTTGATCCTCCAATAATCTTTGGAAATTGATCTCACAAGTATTTGTGTTTAATCTCTAATCACTATACTATGGAATATCAGTAAAATTTTGTATATAAGACTGATTACAAAGGGTCTTTTTATAAGGGGGAGGGGACTCTTCAAGAAGGTGCTTCCAAAAGGTGCCTTTTAGTCTGCAGTCACGTCCTTGCACGGCCGTGTCAAGGGTTTTGCACGGCCGTGCACCCTTGGCGCCAGTTTTGAATTTGAATTTGGAAGATTTGCACGGCCGCTCCGAGGTTAGCTGCACGGCCGCTCCGAGGTTGGCACGGCCAGGGCCAGTTCAAGGCTCGGCCACTCCATGGTTTGGGGCCAAAAATGGTCTGTCATGGCCTTAAGTGCACGGCCGCTCTACCATTAGCTGCACGGCCGCTCCACATGGATTTGGCTTTGTGTGTTCATTTTGCTTGGTGTTCCTCCATGTCTTTCATCTCCAAGTATCCTTTTGATATAAAAAGGCCCTAAAACCTGTCTAAAAATGTATAAAACATACCAAAGGCGTAAAATCTAATAAATATGAAAAAGTAAGTAAAAAGTACTTAAAACTAAATGAGAAATGATGATTTATCCATGTAAAAGTATATAAAACTTAGGATAAATGACTATATAATAGTCACTTATCAGGTCCCGTCTTCTCCGGTGCTTCTTCGTATTCTTCGGCGACACTGTAAATCACTGCAACTGATATGAAAAAGATGTAGAATTTGCAGCGTAAGCATGAACCAGGTGGGAAGGAAAGGTATTTTTTTTACTCTTAATCAAGAAAACTGGTACTTTTATCTTTATTCTCTTCTCTGTTAGTCATGAATTATTAATTATTTACTGAAACGGTGCTTTATTCGTGGATTTGATGGTTCTGTTAGAATTGTTACACACCTGACATTTTTATTTATTTTTTATAATTAATAAATTGCAAATGCCTCTTAGCGATGGAATGTTTAGTATGTTTGTAAAGGTATATATCACATGTGTAATCGATGGAGATTTATTTCCTAGTCTTGTGATGCAGCCATGCAGGTGGTGTTGTATTGTTGTTTTTTGTATAACTTATGCTTTTATGTTTGTATTATGTCTCGAGAAATGTGTAATTTGAAATAGCCATTTTGTGTTGTATAAGAAGAACTTTAAGTGTATGTTAACGTAGAGATATCAGATTTTGTGTTTTGCTTTTTATAAGTATTTTATCTGAGATTTGATCTTGGTTGAAAAAAAATTGTCAGACGAAATAGTCTTATAAGTTGAACGAAAGAGTTGAGAAAATGAGGGATGAAGTCACGGCAAAATTAGAATCCACATGAGGCTAAATTGAGGAAATGAAAAATGATTTCCAGTTGCAATTCCAAGAGATTCAAATCGAGGACTTAGAGGTTTCAAGCATCGTCCACGAGCTCCTATGTAGTTTAAAGTATGTCAACTTCACAATTCGACGTAGTTTAACAGCACGACAGTTTAGTATGATAATTTGGGAATTTATTTTGAATGTTATGTTTGAAGCTTTGTCGACTTTATTTGTTTGATTTAAGATATTTAAGTTAAATTTTCAATCAGGTACAATTGAGAAATATTTATAATATTAGTAATATTTTATTTTTAGAAAATTTTCTGCAACATGATTTTTCGTTGCAAATTAGGTTGCATACTTGAAACTGAAAAATTTAGTTGCTAATTTAGTTCTATGTAACATATTTTTGAAACAGAATAATCAGTTGCAATTAGAAACAGAAATAAATTGGTTGCAAATTTTAGAAACAAAAATAACATATTTGAAACAGAACAATCAGTTGCAATTAGAAATGTAAATAAATCATTGCAAATTTTAGAAACAGTAAATAACATATTTGAAATGTAACAATCGCTGCAATTAGAAATGTAAATAAATAAGTTGCAAATTTTAGAAACAGTAAATAACATATTTGAAACAGAAAAATCGGTTGCAATTAGAAATGTAAATAAATCGCTTGCAAATTTTAGAAACAAAAATAAATCGCTTGTTTTTTGCAACGGATGTAAAATTGTTCTAGGAAACACATTGCAAATGTAATTTGCAACTACTTTTTCCGTTGCAAGGATTTTGCAACCCAAACAGCGGTCAAAAGCGGTCGCATAAATAGCGACGAGGCTTCCTGCGACTGCCTTTGCAACGGAAATTTTCGGTTGCAAACATCAATTTGCAACCGATTTTCCTGAATTGCAACCGAAAAATCCGTTTCAGTTGCCCTATTTTCTTGTAGTGATTTAACGCAATACTCGCTCTACTTCTATTCTGAATAATCTTACCCACTTTGTCATTTAGAGTGTCTTATTGATAAGTCTCATTTTCTATGAACGAAAGTATATAATATTTATTTATTAATGAGACTCATTTGTAATACTCATAACGACTATCGTCTTACTATTTTCTATCTCATTTTCTCTCTCACCTCAGTTCATAACCGCCTATTGACTACAAAGAACGGTTGATATCCATCCATAACCGCTACGATCCAAGGGCTGTCATTCGATAATTTATTTTTATCTTCAATTCTAACCGTAAGATTAATTATCAATGCTTTAATCCAAAGACTCTCATTAACCGATTTCTAAAATTATCCCTGAATTTATCAATCACAATCTCTCTCTATTTTTCGTGATATCAGTATACTTCAACTGTTTCATATTAAATAATTTTTATAAAATATAATATTTATTTATTAATGGGATTTATTTGTAATACACATAACGACTATCGTATTACTATTTTCTATCTAATTTTCTCTCTCACCTGAGTTCATAACCGCCTATTGACTTTACACAAAGAACGGTTGATATCGATCCATAACCGCTAGGATCCAAGGGCTGTCATTTAATAATTTATTTTCTTCTTCAATTCTAACCGTAAGATTAATTATCAATGCTTTAATCCAACGACTCTCATTAATTGGTTTCTAAAATTATCCCTGATTTTATCAATCACAATCTTTCTCTATTTTTTATGATATCAGTATACTTCAGATGTTTCATATTAAATAATTTTTATAAAATTTAATATATTGTTGCATTAATAATAATATTTAAAATTTTATGAATAAATAAATTTTAGTAACTTTTTTGTTAAATTTCAATTAAATTAATTAAAAAAATAAAGTTAAGAGATTTATAATGAGATGGATAACTAACTAACTAAATGGCGGGACCTAATATCGATAACATGACACATTTATATATAACTATATATAAGTGTATATATTGATCTAATGCATGTTTTAAATATGTTTTCCCGCGTTCGACAGAAGATTTGCAAGATACTGAAGCTCCAACTGATTCACAAATGACTCCACCACAGTTACGTATGAAGATATATGGAATGATTCCTTTACTTGTATGATTTTGTTATTTTGTAACAGGAGTGAAGTGGAGAAAGTATCGTGAAAAGGGAATGGTGATGATAGGGGCTTTTGATGTAATTTTGTGATTGCTTATAGTACTTTGTTTCTGACACAATTCTGTTTCAATCATAATTGAGTTATATTAAAGTCCAAGATTGATATGTATGTGAAATTGGAGAGTGATGTGGGAACGGTTTATGGAGAAATCCATCTTTGCAACTTCAAAAACGGTGAACCAATTTTCATCCCTTATGGTAAATATCATAAATTTGAACATTTGTTGTTATTTGTGCACGTTTAGATTCTTTCACATTTTTAGTTTGATACTTCAATCTAACGTTTGAATTTTTATTTACTTTCAAGTTGATACAAGAGTTAAGGATAAACTTAGGCAATATATGTTTGTAGTTTGTGATTGTTTGCTACTCTATTTGTTATTATTTGTGCATATTTAGATTTTTTCACATTTTCAGTTTGATACTTCAATCTAACATTTGAATTTTCATATACTTTCAAGTTGATGCAAGAGTTAAGAATAAACTTAGGCAATATCAATTTATAGTTTGTGATTGTTTGCTATTTTATTTTCATGAATTTTGAGATATTAGGAATTTTGAGACATTGGATACTTATAATGGTGTTTATCTTTTAATTTTCTTCACTTGACCATCCATGCATACCGTTCCCGTGCCATTGGCATGGGTCAGAGAGTACTAGTAAATTATACTCCCTCCGTCTCTAAAAGATTGTCCTGTTATACATTTTGCAATTATTAAGGAAGAGCTTCACCTTCTTGTACCTTAGTAGATTTGCACTAATATTCATGCCTAATTTTAGAAATGAAATATATTTTTTAGGACAAGTCAAAATGGCAAATGGGACAATCTTTCAGTTTCAGAGACAAGAGGGAATACAATTTCTATTTTAGTTGAACGACCATTGTATGGTTGCTTTATTAGTTGCCGAGTAATTCAAATTCAAATTGAGTACAGCCATAAAAAAAGAAAAAATGTCTTTTATCAGTTGATTTATCTGTTGATTTACTTGTAATATTATCTGCTTATTTATTTTAGCAGATAGTGTGAATGTGTGTGACCATTTACTACTTTTTCAGTCCAAAAATGATTTTTAATTTTTTATTTTATAAAATTTTTAAAACACAATAACAATTGATTGTAAATTTTAGTAACTAAGGTATTGATATCTACTTTTTAAACTACTAGTATTAGTTTTGCAAATATATAATGAATAGTGAAAAAAAATTGATAAAAAATTATTTAGGAATAAAGTTTTTTAAAAGGATCATTTATTTTGGAATATTTTTTTATAAAAAAATAGTTATTTATTTTGATAGAGAGGGAGTATCAAATAAGAATGTATTGGAAATCTAGTCTTGAACCAACTTATAATAGTTTGATTAAGGGTCTGGTTGGTAACGCAATTAAGCTCTTAATTTGGAACACTTTAAAAGATTAAATAGTTAATAATGTTTAGTAACGTAAATTTAAATCACTTATTTAATTAAGATTGTATTAAAAAGGCTATTAATTTTAAGTTGGAAATGAAAGTTTTAAGAAATTAAGAAGAGCAAAGAAACAGAAAAAAAATGGAATAAGTTCAAATTAATCCATCAACATATTTTATTTATTTATTTATTGTTACTTTCTTTTGTTGAAATATTATAACTTTTCATATAAATTATATTTGACTATGTATTAAAATTTAATTTTCTTAATATTAAACTATTGATAATATCTTTAATAAAGTATCAGAGTTAAATTTTCTTCATTTTTTTTTTATTAAAGTTTAGTCAAGTTGACTAAAATAGTCAAAAATAAATTTTATAATGGAAAAAAAATACCAATAAAATTATTTAAATATTATAAAATATAATTTAATTATGTTTATGATGACTTTATTTTTATTATATAATCATTAAGATGGGTCGTTTGGTAGCCTGATTAAAGTTCGATATGATTATTAGTCCAATAATCTTGGTGTTTGGTAGGCTAAATGCAATGGGAGAAATAATCCTGGGTACAACTTGGATAAGCTTCTTATCCACTCTTATCCCCTCTAACCCCTTCATATTAATCCCCAAGAAAAGGGTGGTGTTATTAATCCCTTGATTAATAATCCACCACTATTAACACACTATTAACACAGGCTAATCCTATCGACCTACCAAACGAGTCCTAAGATTATTCAAATAATTTTTAAGTGTTTAGTTGAAATTCTGATTAAATTCAGATGTGAGTGATTTGTTAATATCAAGCAAACTCAAGTCTTAAAATTCAGCAAATTAATAATTTCAGCTCTTCATTTTCAACTCTACATTTTTATAGTTTAATTTTAATTTTTCAGTTTTATCAAAAAAGCTCTAAAGAAAAAGGTCAATTTTGTTTTTTAAAAAATTGTACTATAAATAAAAATAAAATATAAATATATGTGTCTCCCTCGATGGTAGTGGAGAATGGAGACAATCCAGACCGTAAATATAGTAATGCTTTCCAATGAACACAACCTTATGTACACAGCTTTAAGGTTGTCATTATGAAAATATTACTCAATTCTACTTGTAAATTACTTGTAACACCCAACAACTCTGCCTTTACACCCTATAGGCTATAACAATTGGATTCTTCTATTCTAGTATAGGGATAGGGATGGCCATTTACGGTTTTGGTTTGAAATCGTCGATTTCGATTTTGATTTCGGAAAAGGTGAAGTCGGAATCGAACCGTCGGTTCACGGTTTCGATTTCGAATCAGCGGTTCACGATTCCAAACCGGCAGTTCAATGATTTTTTTTTTGTTTTATTTTTGAATAGAAAAATCTATTTTATAATATTTTTATTACTGAATTTTTTTGCAAATAATTAAAAAAAAGATAGAAAAAAACTAAACAGATAAAAGTATATAAAAGAAAATAGGGAGGACACGGACTACCCTTTATTTTTTTCATTTTTTATATTTTTTATTAATTAGCAAATAATATTTTAGACTTTTTTTATTAGTGATTTGTTTTTACAAAAAGGTATATAAAAAAAGATAGAAAAAAAACTAAATAAATGAAAGTATATAGAAGAAAAGAGGGACGGACTAACCTATATTTATTTTTTATTTTATTTTCTTTTAATTTTTTATTTATTAGAAAATAATATTTTAGACTTTTTTTAATAGTGATTTTTTTTTTTTTTACAAAAATGTATATAAAAAAATAGAAAAAAACTAAACAAATGAAAGTATATATAAGAAAAGAGGTACGGACTACCATAAATTTGTTTTTTATTTTATTTTAATTTTTTATTGACTAGGAAATAATATTTTAGACTTTTTATTAGTGATTTTTTTTTTTACAAAAAGGTATATAAAAAAAGATAGAAAAAAAACTAAATAAATGAAAGTATATAGAAGAAAATATAGACGGACTACCCTATATTTTTTTTTCTTCTAATTTTTTATTGACTAGGAAATAATATTTTAGACTTTTTTTATTATTGATTTTTTTTTACAAAAAAGTGTATAAAAAAAGATAGAAAAAAACTAAACGGATATATTCTGACGAATCTGACGATTTCTAACAATTTCTAACGGGTTCTGACGGTTCGGTTAACGGTTTCTAACGGTTTCGATTACGGTTTCTGACGGTTTCGATTCGGGCGGTTCGAAATCGCCGGTTCACGATTTTAAAAATTGGAAATCGAAACCGGACCTCCAAACCGCCAGTTACGGTTCCGGCCGATTTCGGTTCGAGGCGGTTTCGTGACGGTTCCTGGCCGGTTCCGGTTTGAACATCCCTAGATTCTTCTTTGTTTTTTTGTTTTTTTAAAAATTGTTACTCCCTTCATTTCCGAATAAATATCGTAATTTTCATTTTAATTTGTCCAAAATAAATACAAACATGTAAAATACTTTTCTTAAAACGTTGACAATCCAACTAGAATATTTATTCTGGGACGGAGAAAATACGTCTTAATTTCCTTTTTTAAATGAGATCTACTTGTCATACAACAGTTATCCATTTATTTCAATTTCTCTCTTTTACCCAACTATCTATACTAACAGCACATCACATTTTCATTTTTTCCTTAATTACTGTGCCAAATCAATTTGTGCATATTACTATATGACGAAGGGAATATCGATTTTCTAAATAATGAAATGGACTTAGTACAATTTTAACATTGTACAAGGAAGTAAAACACATGTATTAAAAACATTGACAAGTCAAATACGACATTTATTTTAAGATGAAGAAAGTTTTAACTTATCATATAAGATAAATTTTTTCATAAAAAACTGAGAAATTATGTTACTTCTTCGGCCTAATTTAATTTTGACCATAAAATTACTCAGATTTAATTATTCTCTTGAAATTGTGCAATATTAATGGTAATAAATTTAATAGAGAATCAAATACAATTTTTAGAATTTCATGTTAATAATTAAATCTTCGTTAAATTTTGATCAAAATTCAATCAAGTCGATAAAAAAACTCCAATATACAACATTTGTTATGGAACGACATGAAGGGAGTCTATCACAAGCATCACATCACGTTATATAATTCCCCATTTGCCCTTAAATTTTCCTTTTTCACACATTAATCAATCCTTTTTTTTTCAACAACTCATATTTCTATTAATAAAGATTAACAAAGATGGCACTCCACTATACTTAGAAGAGTAGGTCTAGGGAGAAATGCGTTTCTCCATAGGGAGAAACGGGTTTCTGGATATCCAGAAGTTTTGGAATTAATATCCAGAAGCTTTGGAACGGATATCCAGAAAAAAGATTTGAGAGCAAATCCAAGGCTAAGACCAAATTTCTGATTCTGGATATCACTTTCACAAGGTTCTGGATATCCAGAACATTGAATATGGATATCCAGAAACCTTAAAACTTATATCCAGAAGCCAATTCTAAATTTCTGGATATCACTTACAAAGGGTTCTGGATATCCAGAACCTTTGAGACTGATATCCAGAAGTAATCATGGGCCAAGGTCATGACCAATACAAAATTTCTGGATATCCTTTCAAAAGATTCTGGATATCCTTTCAAAGGGTTCTGGATATCCAGAACCTTTGAGATTGATATCCAGAAGTAACCAAGGGACAAGGTCATGGCCAATACAAAAAGTTTCTGGATATCATTTCAAAAGGTTCTGAATACCCGTAACCCGTTTCTCCATAACTTATGGAGAAACGCGTTTCTTCCTAGATTTTACGTACTTAGAAGCTTATCCCAAATATAATTTGTCGCATAAATCGCGAAATATTTTACAAGCATAATTAAAAAAGAAGAAATGGAAGCAAACATTAATTAATTTTAACCTTCGATATCTAGCATCCAATGATAATATATAATAATCCTTAAAGTATGTAAAGTAAAAATTAATTAATATGATAATCATACTATAAATCTAAAGTTCTGTCATAATCATATCTTGGCTCCTGTAACGGTCCATTAGAATGGAGACAATCCCTACTGTATACTCCACATTGTTCATGCTTTTACCCTTGGCCAATTTAAAGTATGCAATATTTTATCTAAAAGACAATTGTATTATTGTCATTGTGCCTATATATATAGAGTTGGTCTTATAAAAAACTAGTTTTTTCTTAAGCTAAGGAAAAACGTGTTTTCAAAATAAACGGTGGCAATTTTGTAATTACTGGCAACCATGTTCAAAATAAACGGTGGCATTTTCGTAATTAATGGTTCCCCCGTTTATGCCAGTGCGTGTTTAACAAACCGCCACAGGATAAAGTGCTCATATGTAACAAAGTGCAAAAAAAGTGCCAAGATTAGCTTTAACAAAGTGCCGTGTAACCGGTACTGCACTTTGTTAAACCGAAACCGGCACTTTTTACACGGCACTTTTAAATACATGAACCGGCACTCTTCACACCGGCACTCTGTTACACTAACACCGACACTTTGTTACACTAATATTTTTGCCGGCTCTCAAAAATACAAGCACCGGCATTCAAAAATACATGGACCGGCATTTGATTATACACTAACGGGCACTTATTTATACACTAACGGCACTCAAATATACACCAACGGGCACTTGATTATACACTAACGGCACTTGATTAATCACCAACTCGGCACTCAAAATAACATGTACCGACACTCAAAAAATATGAACCGACATTAAAAATCAATTAAACCGGCATTCAATTTCTACCCAAACTCAAACTCGGCATTCAATTTCTACCCAACCGGCATTCAAAATACAAGAACCGGCACTTCAAAATCAAACTCGGCTTTCAAAACACAAGAACTCGGCACTTCAAAATACATGAATTGGCACTCAAAAACAAAATCGGCATTATTTTACACCGGAACGGCACATGGATTGCTTTAACCTAAACGGCATCTTCTCAAAATCAATAGCGATCAAATTCACCTACAATGGTAACGTCGTTGTTTGACTCCCGCAAACCACGGTGGTTGTAGTTGCGGCTTTGATTGGCGTCGCTGGGATTGAGAAATGTGGGACGACGAGGCGTGGATGGAGGGCGCTGGATTTCGGTGAGTGGATTTTGAGGAAGACGGCTAGGCTACGACGGTGTTGAAGCGGTTTAGGGCGATTGTAATGGGGGATTGGTGTTTGTGTTTGGCCGGAGTTGGAGAGGTGGGATTGAAGTGAATAAGACGATTGAGGGAGGAGGAATTGGTTTGGGTGAGGTCGCCGGTGAGGGAGAGCTAGGTTAGGTTGAGGTGAAGGGGATGATTGAGGGAGCGGCAATGGAGATTGGTTCGCGTATAGAGAGAGAGGGGAGAGAGAGAAGAGTTAACGGATAGAGAGAGAAAGGGTGAGAATGAGTGTCTGTGTGAGCCTCCGTCCCCGTTGAAAACACATTTTTTGTTAAGTTAACAAAAAACGCGTTTTTTGTGAGTTTTTGGCATATATAATATATAGAGTTGGTCTTATAAAAAACTAGTTTTTTCTTAAGCTAAGGAAAAACGTGTTTTCAAAATAAACGGTAGCAATTTTGTAATTACTGGCAACCATGTTCAAAATAAACGGTGGCATTTTCGTAATTAATGGTTCCCCCGTTTATGCCAGTGCGTGTTTAACAAACTGCCAGTGTGACAAAGTGCCAGTTCATATGTAACAAAGTGCCGGTAAAAAGTGCCGGTACCGGTTTAACAAAGTGCCGGTGTAACCGTCGGCACTTTGTTAAACTGAAACTGGCACTTTTTACACGGGCACTTTTAAATACATGAACTGGCACTCTTCACACTGGCACTCTGTTACACTAACACTGGCACTTTGTTACACTAATATTTTTGCTGGCTCTCAAAAATACAAGCACTGGCATTCAAAAATGCATGGATTGGCATTTGATTATACACTAACGGGCACTTATTTATACACTAACGGCACTCAAATATACACCAACGGGCACTTGATTATACACTAACGGGCACTTGATTAATCACCAACCGGCACTCAAAATAACATGTACCGACACTCAAAAAATATGAACCGACATTAAAAATCAATTAAACTGGCATTCAATTTCTACTCAAACTCAAACTGGCATTCAATTTCTACCCAACTGGCATTCAAAATACAAGAACTGGCACTTCAAAATCAAACTGGCTTTCAAAACACAAGAACTGGCACTTCAAAATACATGAATTGGCACTCAAAAAACAAAATCGGCATTATTTTACACCGGAACTGGCACATGGATTGCTTTAACCTAAACGGCATCTTCTCAAAATCAATAGCGATCAAATTCACCTACAATGGTAACGTCGTTGTTTGACTCCCGCAAACCACGGTGGTTGTAGTTGTCGGCTTTGATTGGCGTCGTTGGGATTGAGAAACAGGGGACGACGAGGCGTGGATGGAGGGCGTTGGATTCCGGTGAGTGGATTTTGAGGGAAGACGGCTAGGCTACGACGGTGTTGAAGCGGTTTAGGGCGATTGTAATGGGGGATTGGTGTTTGTGTTTGGCCGGAGTTGGAGAGGTGGGATTGAAGTGAATAAGACGATTGAGGGAGGAGGAATTGGTTTGGGTGAGGTCGCCGGTGAGGGAGAGCTAGGTTAGGTTGAGGTGAAGGGGATGATTGAGGGAGCGGCAATGGAGATTGGTTGCTGCGTATAGAGAGAGAGAGGGAGAGAGAGAAGAGTTAACGGATAGAGAGAGAAAGGGTGAGAATGAGTGTCTGTGTGAGCCTCCGTCCCCGTTGAAAACACGTTTTTTGTTAAGTTAACAAAAAACGCGTTTTTGTGAGTTTTTGGCATATATATATATATATATCTAATTTTAATTTAATTGCTTTCCAAACAAAAATATTGATGAACTTCGTTTCCTACTAAAACTTGGTATAAAATGCACTATATATTGTCCATCATTGATTTCGCCAAAAATTTAAAAATTCGTCCCAAATATAGTATGATTAGCATACCGACATCACTATTTGTTGAAAGAAATGCATGATAGACAAAAATATTGGTTTAAAATGCACTATTGTCCATCATTGATTTCACCAACACTACTAGAATAAACAAATTTGGAGACAACAAAATTAGTCTCTAACATGCTAAAATGGTTGCCAAATAAGAAAATGGAGACGAGTTTTGTGGTTGCAAAAATCTGATCACTAAAGGCAACCAATTAACAGTGGTCGCCACTTCGAGACCACTTAATGGTCTCCAAAACTGATGATGGTCCCCAAAATATGTGATTGCCAAATATTGTTGGTCGCGAAATGGAGACCACATCGTGGTTGCGAAATAATGGCGACCTGCCACGTGGTTGCAAAATGGAAACCACATCATGGTTGCGAATTAATTGGCGACCTCACTTGGTTGCCAAATTTACTAAGGCAGCAACCACTTGGTGGTCTCTAAAGTCTAATTTTTATTTTTAAATGCATTTAGATATAAATATCTTAACATATCCGAATTTTTATAACAAAATAATATTAAATATTCAAATAAACAAATAAACAAATAATCTTATAATTAAGCAAAAATTTTGCTAAATTTTATAACTTCATCATTAAACCATTCCAACAAAACATACTATGCAAGGTTTCATCGCATTTATAAAGCCAAAATGCTTAAAGCACTAAATTTGATCATTACAAAATAAACTATGTTTCTAAAGTCATGCACTTCAACTGCCACCAACTCTTCCATAATTTGGATCCATAAGCATTTCAAGAAGCGAACTATTTCCAACGACATCGGCAACAAAGGAACCATTTCCACCAGCGCCACCTCCATTTCCACCAGGAATATTACTGCTACCTCCATTTCCACCACTACTGCTACCTCCATTTCCACCACTACTGCTACCACCATTTCCACCACCGCTACCTAGTGAGGCTGAACCATGACCGCTATGTGGTTGTTGTAGTGGTTGTTGTAATTGTTGTAGTTGCAATAGTTGCATTTGGGGCGGAAACATACCAAAAGGCCATTGATTTTCTTTGTTGTTGAGGCTGGAAGGAGCCACTAGCACCACCCATCATTAAACCTGCAAACACAATAAAGTTAAAAGAAGGGAAGAAGCACCACCACACACAAAGAGTTGGCACTGAGAATAAAGATTAAAGAGAAGTGGTGTTATCAAATTTTGCACTTTGAGGATGCTCCTCGCACTATACAGTGGCATACTAACTACCTTCGCTCAAAAAAGCTTAGAAGTTTTCACATTTCTACTAGAAACTCTTATTTGGGCCAAAAGACTATCAAATGCTGCTCCAAAAGCTGATTACTATCAAAATGAATATCCTACAATAGCTTATTTCCACCATTTCACTCAGTTTCTAAAGAAATTTCCATCAAAAATTGACCCAAACAATGATCAATTTGAAAATAGTACACTAATAACTCAAAGAAGCTCAGCAGTTTTCACATTTCAAATACTAGGGAACTCTGTGTTCAATTAATAAACAACACAATCATTCAATTTCATGACATATTAATACAAAATTGGAAATAACCTAATACTCCTGACAAGTAATATTAAAGTTGAAAATTCTCAAAAAAAAAAAAAAACTCCTAGTGATAAATCCCAATCATCATAATTCTTAGTATCTGCTCTATTTGTTTCACCAGATATTATTTTCAAAAAATTAATGTGCATGTTAAGCCTCTGCTTTACAGAGAAGAAATAAACACAATGGCCGACAGACACTCTGGAAAGAGATGCAACAAAAGTCTCAAAACTTTTGCAAAAATGTGACAGTTTTCTCTTAGTAATTATCACTAGCCATCTACATAAAGCTTGTTTAGAAGATATGAGTATCTGCCAACGGCTTATGATCTTAATGACAATTTTTTCATTTTTAAGTTGTGTTTACCTGCTTCATTTGTTTTCCAGAATCTCTGGTTATCTGTTTCTAGGTACATCAACCCATATCTGGGAAAATAATATGTTGTGCCTATTCATTTTCCCGATATCCCTGACAACTCCAGATTTTCGTTTTTAATGCAAGTTTACTGATTTACTAACAATAGTATCTATAAGGTTGTCCCAGTGTGTCTTTTGATAAAACCTGATTTTACGTGTGCAGGAGATTACGAGATTGATCAAATGGACCGCCGTAAAATGGGGAAAAGAGTGGCAGAAATTGGGTGTTCATCACAACAAACAGAGAAGAAGCATATTATGGAAGAGAAAAAACCCAATCTTAATTTTCTGGACCTTCCTGAACATATACCATATAACATACTCTCCAGACTTCCCCTTGAGAAAATATTTCAATTCAAAAGCGTTTGTAAGTCCTTCTCCAAGATTATATCTGATCCTTACTTTTCTAGACTTCATCTTTCCATAGCAACTAAAACAACACCTAGCCTTATTGTTCATCAAGATAGTGATGCCTTATCAAATCTTTCCATGTTCATACTTGACCTTGACCAATCGGCTTCTCCCCCTACCTCCTCCAGCATTAATGCTCGTACTACTAGTGGTCTGAGCAGTGATAATGCTACATTTCCTTAGTAATAAATACTGGAAAAGAGGAGCTGTATATTTAAAGTTTTAAAAAACATAACAGGTAACGCCAACGAATGTTTTCAAAACTAAGTATCAATAATACCAAACACAATGATCCAATTAAAGTAGACAAGAAAATACCAGGAGGCCATTGATTTTGTTGCCGGCCGCGAGCTCCAAGGGCCCTTTGCGGCAGCACCGGTTAATCAATTGTTGCATGAGACATTGGTTTTGCTCATGTCTCTCTCTATCCTTCTCATGTCTTTGCTCCATCATTTGATTAATCATTTCCTTTAGACCATTAACTCCGTCTCTAATTGTTGTTCCTTTATGGACTTGGAACTAATTGAGGCCATTGAAGTCGAATTGCAAAGTGAGGATGCATGGGTGCGGCTGGTTGGTAGATTAAGCAGGGGTCTTCCACCCTTCCCAAAGCCAAATATTGTATTCCCCCTTCCGACTTGCTTTCCTTGAGAGACGACAATAGCATCTTCCCAATCTTTGCCCTCAAATGGAACACGAGTGTTGGAAGCTTCATTTGGGTCAATGAGACCCTCGTAAATTGCTCTTTCTGACAATATCTTTATATTGCGTCTCGTCAATAATAAAAGGCAAATATCAATCATAAATAAAACGGAAATATCTTTATATTTATGCAAACAGTTCCCAAGATAACCATATACGAACAACAAACCTAGACTTCTAATTGGTCTCATATACTTAATTAGAATCAATCTTCGATGTCCCATGAGATGGTAGTAATCAATGTCAAGTATGTTACAATATCATTCCTCCGTTTGCTCTGCTACAACTAATGCAACACGATGTATGTGACACTTGTGGTTCTACACTTCACAATTTTGCAGCCTTGTTTCCTTGGGCTACGAAAATGATATATCGAAAAGTGAAACCGTCTATATCCACCACACTTACGTCTTTTTTATATGGGAAAGGTAGCAGAGATGAGTTCAATTGTTGAGCTATACTAAGAAATAGAAATCTACGCGAGCAAAGATGACCGTTTAAATAATATTCAATCACAGTGTGTACATCTTATGGTTACTATGAATCCTGGTTACTCGTAAACGCGTTTAATGATGTTCTAAATCTTCTATATGTTCGTAAAGGCAATCATTGCCATTACAGTGAAATCTTGACTTGTGCTCGGCTGGAAGAAATGGAAGTCTTGTAAATGAACCATATACCGTGAAGCGAATTAGTTGTTCTATAAAGGTGAAAATCGATCACTCTAAAGAAATCATAAGTATGTTAAAGATAAACTATAGAGGAAGAAAAGATTCAACTTCAACAACATGCGGAAGAGCGAAACAAATGAAGTGCTACAAACTAAACCGAAATGAGGTGCCTGATTTGTCACTTTATCATCTTATAATGTTCTTTCTTTTTTATTTTTCCTACATCTTTTGTAAAGTCAATTGCATTTCTTAATTTTTTTTTCATTGCACTGTGATTGAATATTATTTGCTTCTTCTTCTGAAATATTACTTTTCAGATGTTTTTTTATACTAACAGAAACAGAAATAGTAATTATATATATATAATCATGAAACGTTAAGGTATAAAAGGATATTTTGTACTTACAAATACTTTTTGGTGCTTTTTAGTTGCCCAAATCAACTCTCCATTTGGCCCCTTGCGAGTATGCATAGCAATTAATGCATCCAGTTCATCAACATGATCTCCATGAATTTTTTTCTACAAACATAATAAGTAGCAAATTACAACCACAAAAAATATAAACTATATAGAAAATTAATTAAAAAATAGAAATAAAAATGATAAAGTGCCAACCATGCGATACAATAGATTAATGAGACTAAGAGATCCACCCGTATGCACACAAGCCTCCCCATTTTCACTCTCTCTGTTCCTCTTGTTCTTGTTTGATAATTTCTTAAAGTCTTCACTATCCCACCATGCAAGCCATTGGTCCCAAGCTTCACGAATCATACAAACAGGCGTTCTTTTTTCGATCCATTTCCTCCTCATCCTATTTATGATATCTTTGTAACGCGTAGATACCATGTACTTGAATGCTTTGAAGAAGTCATCATAAGACTGATCGGGACAACAATACTCCGTCTGAAATAATAGGGGAATATATAAACATGTGTTGCATTTTGCTAATACAAAAGCTAGTTAAAAGCAATCTGAATGGAATAAATGGGCATGAAATGAGCAATAAAATACCTCAAACTGATCAAACCATCCCTGAATCACACCATTAGGCAACTCCGACCAAACCTTGTGGCAAGCTTCGAAATCGCAGTATTGATAAATTTTTTTTTTTTTAACCACCGAAGCGTGGATCGGGAGCACCACCATATATAAGTCTATCAATAAAATGAATATTGTCATGTAAATAAATACACCAACATATATTTATACCTCCCATAAAATGAATGCAACAAGAAACGAATAGACTTACCCGTAGTTATTACACATTTTAAGAATATACCTTCCATCTGAATGAATCTCAGGTTCCAAGTATACCAATTCAGAGGCATCAGAGGCAGAGAGGCAAGCTGGGTGGCACTGCGAGAAAGGGAGCTATTCTCTTCCCGACTTCTATTCCCAAGAATATCCTCCTCAAGGAGTCGCGATGGTGTACTTGTGATAGCAGCTTTGACAATCTTTCACTCTCCAAAGTTTCCCATTCCGTTGTCTTCCCTGTACTCTACCAAAGACCTCTACCCCCACCTCTACTACCACCTCTACCAGCACCTCTACCACCACTATAAACCGAATCTTCTCCTCCACCAAAGATCTCCATCTCGCACTATAGTGAGAATCTCGCACCCCTACCATTACCTCCTTGTGTACTCGCCCGACCCGCATGTCTACCTTCGGAGCCGCTAGACATTTCTAGATGACATACATGCCAAATATATATAAAACGAAATAAGCATTGTTAAGTGAAGTTCAAAAAATGCAAATTAATAAATGGCATATCTAAATGACATACATGCAAATATATATTACAAAATAAAATAAGCAATATTTTTGATAAGATGAAATAAGCAATATTAAGTGAAATACATAAATGCAGACATTAATTAATGACATGATAAACTATAGAGGGGTGAATTTACATCCCTTTAACTATCATTTTCATCTTCAACGCAAAACTCAAGCTCCTCTTCTTCACATTCTTCTTCATCATCATCATCAGACCCCACTTCAAAGTCATCTTCACCATCTTCTTGCTCCTCATTTTGTTCATCAAATTGCAATACTTCCTCTGCTTCGAGGAGGGTTTTCAACCCAAAATGAATCATCGTGTGCATGTTCATCTAATGACACATTCTGAGTAGCAGGCATTTCTTCCTCTTGATAACAATCATCCAAGGACGAATCAATTGTTACCTCATATGGTATATTAAACGTGCTTCTCGCCTTAGTTTTCCAAACAGCCCACCATCCGTTACTCCCTCTTCGTCGATGAGGGTAGGATGTCATATAAACTTGTTGAGCTTGTGACGCTAGAATGAAAACATCATCACCATCATGCCTTGAAGAGTGCTTAATATCGACAAGGTCAAAAGTATCATGCTTGACTATGCCTCTCCGAGAATCACGCCATTCACAATTGAAGAGGACAACAGAGTTTCCTCGTGGATATGTCAACTCTAAAACTTCTTTTAAAATGCCATAATACTCCATATTTCCTTTCAAATTGATGCCACTATTCCATGTTGATTTGGTTTGGCCATACTCATCGGTGTGAAAGACATAACCATTCACAAAATAACCCTTGTATACATTAACCTCAAAATTTGGACCCATGGCTAAAAACTTTAATGATGCAGCTTTCGTATCTTCAGGGTGTTCCAAAATCTAGATAAAAATACATTGAGTATATTAAGATTATCACGCTTGCATATTACCTCAAGATCAAGGCGACCATTAGGAGTGTCCTTTGTTGTCTTGAAATCCATAATCGTGTTAAATATATTATCAAACACATTCTTTTCAATGTGCATGACATCAAGATTATGTCGTAGCAAGTTCGTCTTCCAATAAGGCAATTCCCAAAATATACTCTTTTTTGTCCAATTGTGAGTGTCACCAAAACCTTCTATTCTTTCTTTCGAGAATTTCCTACCCCACCTGATATCATGCAACTTTGAAACCCGCTGAAAAACTTCTTCACCATTAAGACGGGGAGGGGCCTGCCTATTTTCCACCTTATTTTTTGTGAAGGCATTCTTTTGTTTTCGGAACGGATGGTCAACTGGAAGAAAGCGTCTATGACAATCAAACCAACATTGCTTCTTAAAATTATCAAGTGTGAAGGCACCTGTATCCTCCATACAATATGGACAAGCCAACCTTCCATGAGTGCTCCAACCAGACATCATACCGTATGCTGGAAAGTCGTTAATTGTCCACATAACTGCAGCCCTCATATTAAAGTTTTGTGACTTATTTGCATCCCACGTCTCCACACCAAAATTCCATAGCAACTTTAGCTCATCAATCAATGGTCGAAGATAAACATCAATATTTTTACCTGGGCTAAATGGACCAGGAATGAATAAGCTCAAATACATATAAGGGTCAGTCATACACAACCAAGGGGGCAGATTGTAAACGGTCACAATAACTGGCCAACATGAATAAGATTTAGCCGGCCCAAAAGGAGTAAAACCATCTCGAACATATCCCCAATCTTATATTTCTAGCATCCGCTGCAAAGTCAGGATACGTGGCGTCAAATTTTTTCCATGCTTCCCCATCTGATGGATGAGTCATAACACCCTCTTCACGCGGACTCTCCTTGTGCCAACGCATAGCTTCAGAACTATCTTTTGAAGAATAAAGGCGTTGCAACCTAGGAATTAGTGGCATATAGCGTAATTGCTTATAAGGTACATTTCTCTTATGTTTCGTGACTACCACGCCGTGGAGATTTATACCTTCTAAGTCCACATGTTGAACATGATTGCAACTCCTCATCTTCTTTATAGAAAAGCATGCATTGATTCCTACAACAATCAATTTTCTCATAACCAAGACCGATATGCCCCACCAACTTCTTTGTCTCATAAAAATTTGATACCATTTTATTCTCTTTAGGCAAATGACCGATTATACCATGATAAGATTCGATTGTAAGTATGTTGGCTCATGTTTGAATCGCCTTGATATTAAGAAGCTCGGCTGAGACTCCAACACAGAAGGCTCGCACCGGATAAACCTTCTCATTTGCGGAATCCATCATTTTCAAAAATGATTTAGTTGCGTGATTTGGTTCCTCAACAGAATTCAATGTGAAATCAATCGATGGACCAGCCACATCTCTAACCATATCATCCATACCCATATATTGTTCTTCATCATTAGCTATTGCCTCAGTTACATTTATGGAATTCGTAGCTACGGATGGATGCCTTTGAACATCTCTAAAGGCAATCTTTGGTTCACCATGCAATATCCACCTCTTATAGTTACCAACAAACCCGAATTTCATAAGGTGCAACTTAATACGACCATCTGTTTGGACTTTGAGATTGCAACAACTACTACATGGACATCGAAGCATTCCATCACGTATACATTCAGGATGTGATCTAGCAAATTCTACAAAATACTTCACACCTCTTGTAAATTCTTCTGTGCATCCTCTCATTCCAACAACCTTTCGATTATCCATCCAACTACGATCTTCCCCCGCCATTAATAACACCTACATTCACCAACAACACCATTTATGTTACTACTAAATTTTGTTATCTATAAATCTTATTATTTAGGCTTTAGAATTTAGAAATGAGGTTAGGCTTCTATCCCATCTCAAAATACACAATTGTATGAATTGCAAATATCATATTGATCCTTGATGTGTAGGTAAACATGGATTTTACCCAAAAGGACGGTGGAAGACAGTGACGACCTCCCATTGGCCCATTAGTCTGATGGAGCAGAGTCATGGGACGAGAATGTCGCTCCTGTCTCCCATCTCTGGTTGAGCCAAATAAAGTGACTCTCTAGATCCGGTCCATGATGGAGCATGAACTAAGAACCTTAGATAACCGTGATCCCACTTGAGATAGGTCGGAGATCGTTGGACAAATTTATTTCAGGAAACAAGACTTAACATATGCTAGACAAATAGCCTCAAACATTGTCAAATCACTATATAAGCACCTCAAGGAGTAAACATTTCAAACACCCACAATATACTATGGTTTTACAAAAATAACATCCATTACATAGTGAAATCAGAATTTGAATAAATAAATCTTACATGGGATATGGAATGAGAAAAATGAAATGGGCATGAATCAAATTCAAGCATCAATAAACAAATCCTGAGAAATGCTTTAATCTGAGATCATACATAAAGAATAACAAACCCTATTTTCCACAAAGCAAAATCTAACAAACTAAAAAGAACAAAACCCCATTTGCCACAACCCCTTAACCACAAAATTACACACAAAAAAGTAATTTTTTTCAAGATAACTATTAAAGAAAATGTGGAAAGAGAGAGAGAGTAGTGTTTACCCAAATTGAGTGAGATTTCCTTGGCTTGGGACTGATCCAAAGAAGCCTGAATTAAGGAAGAGAGAGTTTACTTAGAGAGAGACCCAAAAGAGAGAAATGGGGGAAATGTGTAGGCTGTGAAGGAGAGAGATGGCGCAGAATATGGTGTAGAGAGAGAGAGAGAGAGATAGAGATTTTCGATTGAATTTAAAGCCCAATGTATAAGGTTCAAGGAAGCTGTTCCTTTTCACATTCAACAGATCTGTTCAATATAAAGAAAGAGAAGGAACTCACCGGAGGCGAACAGCCTGAACCGCACCATCGGCGTTGACAATCCACGGACCGAGGCCACGGCGGTTGGCCGGAATAGTAGCGTAGATGAGGCCGGAGATAGTTAGCGCCCCGTCGACCTAGAAAGAAAAGAGGGGAACGGTTTGTTCTGCCGTCGACCTAGAAAGAAAAGAGGGAACGGTGTAGATTTGAGAAATAGTGAGAAATTAGGTTTACATTTTATTTGAAGTATTTATATATTAGCATTGGACACCACTCACTCAGTGGTAGCAATAAAAAATTGGAGACCACTTAATTTGGTGGTCGCAAAATTTGTTCCCGCTAATTTTTTCCCTTTTCCCCCCATTTTGTGTGGAGACCTAATTTGGTCCCTATTTAATTGGGTGGTTGCGTTAATAATATAGAGACCACTTTATGGTCTCCAATCTTTTTTGAAATCTGATACATAATTGGCAACCATTTGCTGGTTACAATATTTAATTTGGTGGTCTCTAAATTGAGTCCAACGTCTTGGTCTCCAATTGCTCGTCTCCAAATAAGTTTATTCTAGTAGTGCAATGCGTTGTAAGACACCAATAAAATGAAGCGCATCACTATCTCTTGTGTATCCTTTACGTTCGCTTCATTGCACATGTTTAGAATTTTGATGAACTTCGTTTCCTACTAAAACTTGGTACGCCCAAATGTCCCTTTAAGTAAAACATGGAAGCCGTCGTACACAAGCATTCAAATGTTCCTTTGCATGATAAACTATGATTTTAGAGTTCGGTCTCTATCTTGTCTTCCGTCGGACATAGTAATTAAAAAAAAGTAAATTAAATTATGATATTCTATGAGGGAGGGTATTACAATGTATCTATACACTTCACAAGTTCACATACCAGGTACAAACCCATAAAGCATATTGGTTGGTTTTAGGGTTGATTCACTCGTTTGATTAAGCATTTTCTCTTTCCCCATGATAGACAAGCTCCACAACAGATGACCGCGCAATATTGCCAACAAATCGCAAAAAAATCATGACGATTTGACATAACTAAATTCTATTATGGATAAAGATCAAAGTAGCTCTCATTGTTCTAATGCAATATTCAAAGAAGAAATGCAACATGATGTTCGACAGCTACACCAGATTTCAAGCAAGATGTTAACACAGGAGTGTTGGAGTTAAGTTTGTAGAGTTAAGGGGTCAATTTGTAATAAAATCTTTTAGAAGGTTTTCTTGTTATTTGGTTATTTGTCAAGGTAGTTAGTTAGTAGTTGAGTCAATAAAAATATCTCTTTTTCTCTGTAATTGCTTAGTTCAGTGAAAATGAGATAAGAAAGTTTCCACAATGCTCTCGTTTTCCCTCTTAAATTGGTACTCGAATTATTTGAATTTTACTTCATGAAATGGTATCAAAGCCTCTGCGATCTAATCGCAATTGTTTATGCGTTTCCTTGATTCGATTTTCAACCTCCAATTTGATAAATCTTATCTGAATTTGTTTCTGTTCCTTTGTTCATTTCCATGGCTGCTGAAGCTCAAACAAATTCATCTCGTGATTCCTCAACCTCAAATGTTGAAATTTCTCTCGAATCAAATATGCATCCATTATTCTTCCATAATAATGATCATCCTTCACTCAGTTTGGTTTCTAAAAAATTGATTGGTTCTGAAAATTATAGTACATGGCGACGATCAATGGAGATTGCTCTATCCGCTAAAACCAAATTGTGTATAGCTGATGGATCATTTGTTGAACCAGCTACAGGAACTCAATTACATATGCTTTGGAGAAGAGCTAATGATATGGCTATATCATGGATTTTGAATTTCGTAAGTGATGAAATCGGAAATAGTCTCAATTATGTGACTACTGCTAATGCTGCTTGGATCCAGTTGCATCATCGATTTTCGCATGTTGATGGCCATAGAATTTTTCAAATCGAGAAGGATTTACATTGACTTGAGCAAGGTAACAGTTCTGTTGAAATTTATTTTCATAAGATGAAAGGATTTTGGGATGAACTTCAAGCTATTGATGCCATTAATTCATGTTGTTGTCCTTGTAATTGTGGTTTATCTCGTGAAAGTATTCATAAGGATGATCATAAGAAATTGATGCAGTTTCCAATGGGATTAAGTGATGGATTTTCATCTGTTAGAGGTCAAATTTTGAGAACTGTACCTTTACCAACAATTGATCAAGCTTTTGGTATGATTAAGTTGGATGAGTCTCTCAGTCATGGCCATATACCTGGATCTAGTGATAATATGGCCATGAATATTCATAGAGGTCCTTATATGAATGCTTCACAATCTGGTTATTCTGGTTATTCTTCTGGAGGATCTTCTAATTCTCAATCCATTGGTTCTGCATATTCTAACAAAGCTGGAACAGGTTATTCCAAATCTATGTTTAAGAAAGGTGTGATGTGTTCTTATTGTCACAAGGAGGGGCATCATAAGGATGAATTTTACAAATTGCATGGTTATCCAGTTGGACATCCTATTCACAGTAAGAATTTGCCATTTAAACCTAAAGTTGATGGTTCAAATTTTGGTAAAGGTCCTACAAATCATAGTTCTCATAAGGCTATGAATGTTGTTGATGCTTCCACTGGTACTGATAGTGCTACTGCAGATTCTGGTATTACTTTGGTTCAATTGCAACAACAGATCTCACAGATGATGGCTCTTATACAGAAGGTGTTAGTGTGTGTGCCCTAGGCTTATAGTTTCTATAAACCTTGTTGTATCATCTTTATCATTAATAAAGGAGAAATTTTATTTTGATTAATATATGTTTTGCATGTTTATTATATTAATCTGTGTCCCTAGTTATTTAGTGTAAGTTGGTAATGGATGATCATAGAGATGATCATATGCATAGAGATGCACATTACAAACTTGTAAATAACTAGTATAATTGTCAATGGATAATCATATGATGATTATATGCATAGAGATGCACATTGAAATTATGGGTACTTGTTAGAGAACAAGTGACTGGACTTGACCCGTATGAGATTTATGTCATGGTCAAATGTCATAATTAAATCTCATATGGTTACTTCATTTAGTCCCTAGACCTGAGATTATCATGACCTTACATATGATGAAAGTCATGTTTGATTTTAGTCAAACGGTATCTTAACACGATATCTATAAAGGCTATCTTTGGCATGATCGGATTCATGATGGGAAGGATGATAAGTCAAGATGGAATTTGTCCCTCGAAAGAGAGATGTTTTGCTTGGGCCCCTTCGATGAGTGATAATGATGAAAGAGTGTGGCCACACCCCAATGTGATTGGATTATCATTATACTCAAGATCGAGAAAGCATTGAACAAATACAAGTTGACATGAACCATGACTTGTATTCAATATAACATCGTGAGACAAAGGGAGAAATGGAAGTGTACCATTGGAAACGTGAACTCTTACGTTGTGTTATTTGGGTAGACATAATGGCTTGCTAGAGTCCGCTTATGTCTTATGAGGGTCGATATGATCGGACTCATTGCCAACATAATACAATCCTATTGGGTCACACACAAATAGAATAAATTGGTTGAACCGGGGGAAGAATGATTGAGAGTCTCAGTATTTGGCTACATATGTCGTGCGACATATTAAGCCAATGGCTTAATATACCGCGCGACATAATAAGCCCGTACGCGGTTTGACAGCCTGTCTCTCCTAATACGATTAGGAGACGTATTCTTACTATTGTAGTATAAATACAGGGGTCTGTCATACCTAATCAGCTAGCCGAATTTTTCAATAAATTCTCAATAAAAAGTTCTCTCAATATTCTTTCATAGGTTTTGGAATCTAGCAATTCCCAACCCGAGAATCGTTCTCGACATTCATATTTGTGTGGATTACCAAAAGAGGGTCTTAATTTGTTCTAACAAAGCAAAGGCCTAGAGTTCAAATCTGAAGATCCAAATAAGTTGAAGATTCGAAGATTTGAAGGTCAAAAGTTTGTGATTACGAATCACATAATTATCCGTTCGATAGCTCAAGACCGGAAAGCAAAAAGGTTGGTAAATTCTATCTCATAGGAATTCAATTTAATCGTATAGAACGGATCTTAGGGCTTGGGTTTTGTGTTAATTTTATGCTTAATTCCGCTGCGCATGGACCCATAAAACCCAACAGTGGTATCAGAGCCCCGTTCATATGGTTAGATTCGAATTGGCATGCTAGAAAGTTGTTATAAATTGTTTATAAATGTTCTAGGCTTGCTTTGTATGAGTTAGATTTAATTGTTTATGAGAAACAATTTGCTAATCTGCGAAAATCGTTTTCTGATTATGTTGAATTAAATCCGTAAAAATTTGTTTACTTGATTTGATTGCTATATGATTGGAATTGATTGAAATTGGAAAATGCGCAAGCGGCAACTCATGTCGTGCGACATAGTTGGCCACGAGGAGAAAATTTGGTAATCTGGCTAGTTATGTCACGCGACATACTTAGCCATTGGCTACTTATGTCACGCGACATAATAAGCCAAATCTGGGCAGAATCAGTTTGTTTAATTTTTCTGCTAATCTGTGATTGTGTTTACAATCTGAGATGTTTTATGTCTTAATCTGGATGCTATAAATTTCTGGAAATTAAGTTTATAGGTCTATGATAGATTAATTCATTATTTATGCATGCTTAATTAATTTAAATGTGTTTTTATTAATTATTGCGATGCATGAATTATTTGTTCTTAAGTGTTAAGAATTTTATTAGATGTTTAGTTGAAACATTGAATTGAGAATTCCTAAATGTTTGATTGAAACATTAAATTTTGGTTTTCTGATTGTTTATGAGAAACAAGTCAGTTTACGCAAAATTTGAAGGAATTTGATTGTTTATGAGAAACAAATACGTTTATAAATCTATGTCGAATTGTATAATAATTATGCTTGCTTAATTAATTAAAAGGTGTTTATTTAATTTTTGCGTTGCATAATTATTGAGTGTTCTTATGTTTGCTTAATTGTTTAAAAAGTGATTTTATTAATTATTGCGTTGCATGAAGAACTCGTTATAATTCTAGAATGTTTTTGAACATTGAATTATATTTCACTAATTGTTTATGTGAAACAAGTTAGTGTACGATTGTTTATGAAACAAGTCGGTTTTACAAGTAAGATTATGCCGCAATCAAGCCGATATTGTAGTTGTACATGTCTAGGAGAGTTCTCGTCTAAGGATTGGGTACTTAAGTAGTCCTTGTGGCTCACCGGTTTCCTGGGAACTTACCTGGTGTACTTTACTGATTATCTTTGTTGACATGCTTATGATCTATTTTAAAGAACCTTCATTTAATGTTTAAGTTTTATGCCACCCGAAAGTAAAACACTTGAGAAGTATTGGGATAGGTTGATGTAGTTTCGACTCGGTTGGGTGCATCATTCTATTCTAAGTATGGAGCAAGATGAGATAATGGTTGATGTAGTTTCGACTCGGTTGGGTGCATCGTTCCATGTATCTCATACGTTTGAAATTGGTTAGACTTAATTGGTGCTTTCAAAAGAGTTTTGACCCAAGGCATAAGATGAGATTAAAACATGTTTTGACATATGATGTATAAAATCTCATAAAGGATCTAAGAGTCACATATGATGTGATTGATAAATGTTATCTACCTAAATAACTTAATTTTGGGCATTGACTCAGTTAAACCAAAATTGAAGTGAAATATGGATCTTAGCCCATTATAATTATATGATACATGCTTGTATTTGAAGGTGTATAATTTAATGGGAGTATTTGTGAAATACATTATTTGCTCTTAAATGATAAATGTGTTGATATTGATATGTGTTCATATAATTTGTATATTTTGTTGTAGAAGTAGCATTATATAATGATAATTGCGATTCGTCCTTATGAAGGACAAAGTTCGAAAGGAATGATACAAATAATTTTGATTGGATCAAAAAGCCTAAAGAATGGTTCTTAGGTAAATTTGTACGTTCTTGACGAATCCGTTCCTACTGAACCCATTGCAAATGTTGCAAAGGGCAAATAAGGAAGCAACATTAGAAACATATTGATGATTCTGACAATATTGCTTGCCTTGTAATTGCCACCATGTTTAAAGGCTCTTATGAAGAACCTTGAACATATGGGAGTCACTTTTGTTCTAGAATAACGCAAAAGGAAACGTTCCAAGTGCGAGCTAGGCAAAAGATGTATGTTGTGGTGAAGACCCTTAATGCATGAGATGCAACAAGGAGCAATCCGCAAAAGTGTTAATGGTTAACACAAGAAAGGGGTTCATAAAGGAAAACAAAGTAGGTAAAGCAAAGGTTGCTAAACCTAAGACAAAAGTTGTCGAGCCGAAGAGGCTAAACCCAAAGTGTCTCAAAAGGATGCGGTTCTTTGTCATTGCAATGAGATTGTCATTGGAAGCAAAGTTGCAAGGCTTATTAGGAAGGCCTAAAAAGTGAAGAAGGGCAATATGATTGCTACAACTTCAAGTATCTATATGATAGATATTTTCCTTTCGACTTCTTGTTCTTGGGTATATGATACCGGACATGGAATCCCACATTTGTTTAAATGTGCAAGGAACGAGAGAATAGAAAGTTACTCAAAGAAGGTAAATTAAACCTATGTGTAGAATGGAGCAATGGTTGCTACATTAGGCATAGGGACTTATGAAGTCACTTTACCTTGTGAAGTAGTACTTGTTTTGAACAAGTATGACTACGTTCGGATTTGAGTAGGAGTATTATTTTCGTTTCTTAAATGGATGATGAAGGATATAATTTTCTTATTTTCAATAAGAAGTTTTATATTTATTTAATGATATGCCTTATTGTCTTGCATATGTCATTAAATAGTCTTCATATCCTTGATGATGAGAAACAAAATAATATTGAAGATATCTATAATATCAATGGGAAATCTAAACCGAATAATATGAACAACGCGTTCATATGGCATTGCCGGCTTGGTCAAATAAATAAGAAACACATATCTAAACTCCATTAACATGGACTTTTAGACTCATATGACCATGAATCATTTGAGGAATGTGGATCTTGTTTATTGGGATTATTGACCAAACCACCCTACACTAAAGTAGTGGGAGGGCTAGTGACTTATTGGTCATTATACATGAGATGTATGTGGACTATTCAGCAGCATTGCTAGGGGAGGATTTCGGTATTTCATCATATTTCACTAAAGACTTATCTAGATATGACTATGTCTATCGATGAAGTCCAAAGGTGAATCGGTTGAGATGTTTCGAACATTTCAAGATGAAATACAAAACAACTTGGTAAAATTATTAAGCACTTTGATTAGATCAAAGTGATGGATATTGAGCCAAGAGTTTGACAATCATCTCAAAACTATGAAATCGTTTGAGTTGACTCCACCCGGAACATCACATTGTATGGTGTGTACGAGAGGAGGAATTGAACCTTGTTAGACATGGTTCATTCGATGATGTGTCAAGTTGACTTTCCTAATTTCTTTTGAGGATATGCATTAGAAATAATGCGGTTACACTGAATTGAGTCTTTACTAAATCAGTTCCTAAGGGCCCACATGAGATGTGGCATGGAAGAAAACTTAGTTTGTCTTTCATGAAGATTTGGGGTTGCGAGTCTTATGTAAAGAGACTTGTCTCTTATAAGTTAGCACCAAATCTGACAAAGTTATTTTCGGAAAATTAATCTTACAACCACAAAGAGAACAAAACGTTTGTTGCTCTATACGATTTGTTTCTTGAGAAATAGTTTCTCAATAAAGAATCTAGTGGGAGTAAAATCAATCTTGAAAAGAGTTCAAGAACCCGAAAATAATATGGAACCAAGAGTAGAGACGGAACCAAGTTCACAAAGAGTTGTGGAAACGGTTCGAGATGCACAAGTCTATCGTAGATTGGATAGGTCACGATCCGAACTAAAGGAATAGTGATTTCTTGTTGCGGAAAGTGATGAAGTGGAAGTCATTGAGAATGACGATCCTACTTACTATCTTGAGGCGATGTCCACTCCTAATTTGGATAAATGGTTAGGAACCATGGAATCCGAATTACAATCCATGTTTGACAATCAAGTTTGGAACCTGATTGGGCTATACGAAAGTGTAAAAACTAAAGGGTGCAAGTAGGTCTTCAAGACCGACATGGATGGGAAGATGTATACTTTCATGACTAAGGATTGTAACAAAGGGATTTAGGCAAATTCATAGTATTAACTATGATGGAACCCTTTTTCCACCGATTACAATGACAAAGTCTATTAGAATTTCAATTGCCATTATCACATATTGTGACTATGTGATATGACAAATGGATGTCAAACGACTTTCTTTAAATGGAAAGATTATTAAGGATGTGTAGAGTACACAACCCGAATAGTTTGTCTATCCAAGAAACTCTAATAAAGTATGCATGTTGCAAAGATCCATAAGATGGGTTAAAGCAAGCTTCAAGGAATTAGAATCTTCGTTTTGATGGATTGGTCAAAGAGTTTGACTTCATCAAAGGACAAAGATGAATCTTGTGTATGCATGAAATTCGGTGGGAGCGTAGTATTATTTCTATTGTTTTATTACAATGATATCTTACTCATTGGAAAAACAAGTTCCGACACTTAAAATTTGTCAAGTCTTGGTCGAGAAAGGTTTCTCAATGAAAGATATGGGTGAAGCCGCTTACATCCTTGGCATCAAGATCTATAGAGATAGATCTAGAAGGATAAATTGGTTTGAGTCAAAGTGTTCACATTGACAAGATTCTTAGAAGAGTCTAAGAAGAGTAACTTGTCAATGGATCATGGTACTTCTCTTAGCAATACTCATTGTCTTATGACAACTGATGAGCAAAAGGGAAATGAATGAAGTTCCATATGCTTCGGCATTTGGATCATCATGTATGCCATGATTTGTACTAGACTCGGCGTTTCATATGCTCTAAGCATGACGAGTCGATACCAATTTGATCTGTTAAGAACCATTGGATGGCAGTCAAGATGATCCTTAAGTACTTAAGAAGAACTAAGGATACGTTCTTGACATATGGAAGTTAATCTTGTTGTAATGGTTACAAAGATGCTAGCTTCCAAACTGACAAAGTTATTTTAAAATCGCAATTAAGATTTATGTTTATGCTTATTAGAGGTGCAGTTTTGATTGGAAGAGTTCCAAGCAGAAATTGTAGCCAATTCTACTACTAAGGCCAAATTTTAGCAACATATGATGTGGCTAAAAGAGGCAGTTTGGATCAAAAGTTCATTAGTGTTTTGGAAATGTTCCAAGTATCACTAATCGGTGAAACTCTTGTTATGACTATAGTGGTACCACTTGTGCCAACAATGGAACCAAGGTCACAACAACGATCCAAACACTCACTTAGACGTTCTTTGAGGAATTCATAAAGAATGAGAAGACGTTAAAATATACAAAGTATCAACCGATGATGACATAAGGGATTCACTTACAAAGACCCTCGCACAGGCAGAAGCATGATGGTCATGTTAGATCCATGAGTATTCGATACATAAATAGAGCCTAGTGCAAGTGGGAGCTGTTAGTGTGTGTGCCCTAGGCTTATAGTTTCTATAAACCTTGTTGTATCATCTTTATCATTAATAAAGGAGAAATTTTATTTTGATTAATATATGTTTTGCATGTTTATTATATTAATCTGTGTCCCTAGTTATTTAGTGTAAGTTGGTAATGGATGATCATAGAGATGATCATATGCATAGAGATGCACATTACAAACTTGTAAATAACTAGTATAATTGTCAATGGATAATCATATGATGATTATATGCATAGAGATGCACATTGAAATTA
This sequence comes from Adenophora triphylla var. japonica, assembly GCA_022495995.1. Classification (NCBI taxonomy): domain Eukaryota; kingdom Viridiplantae; phylum Streptophyta; class Magnoliopsida; order Asterales; family Campanulaceae; genus Adenophora; species Adenophora triphylla. The sequence goes on along the minus strand of JAFEMH010006208.1, from coordinate 30,688 downwards.
TGGGTACTTGTTAGAGAACAAGTGACTGGACTTGACCCGTATGAGATTTATGTCATGGTCAAATGTCATAATTAAATCTCATATGGTTACTTCATTTAGTCCCTAGACACGAGATTATCATGACCTTACATATGATGAAAGTCATGTTTGATTTTAGTCAAACGGTATCTTAACACGATATCTATAAAGGCTATCTTTGGCATGATCGGATTCATGATGGGAAGGATGATAAGTCAAGATGGAATTTGTCCCTCGAAAGAGAGATGTTTTTCTTGGGCCCCTTCGATGAGTGATAATGATGAAAGAGTGTGGCCACACCCCAATGTGATTGGATTATCATTATACTCAAGATCGAGAAAGCATTGAACAAATACAAGTTGACATGAACCATGACTTGTATTCAATATAACATCGTGAGACAAAGGGAGAAATGGAAGTGTACCATTGGAAACGTGAACTCTTACGTTGTGTTATTTGGGTAGACATAATGGCTTGCTAGAGTCCGCTTATGTCTTATGAGGGTCGATATGATCGGACTCATTGCCAACATAATACAATCCTATTGGGTCACACACAAATAGAATAAATTGGTTGAACCGGGGGAAGAATGATTGAGAGTCTCAGTATTTGGCTACATATGTCGTGCGACATATTAAGCCAATGGCTTAATATACCGCGCGACATAATAAGCCCGTACGCGGTTTGACAGCCTGTCTCTCCTAATACGATTAGGAGACGTATTCTTACTATTGTAGTATAAATACAGGGGTCTGTCATACCTAATCAGCTAGCCGAATTTTTCAATAAATTCTCAATAAAAAGTTCTCTCAATATTCTTTCATAGGTTTTGGAATCTAGCAATTCCCAACCCGAGAATCGTTCTCGACATTCATATTTGTGTGGATTACCAAAAGAGGGTCTTAATTTGTTCTAACAAAGCAAAGGCCTAGAGTTCAAATCTGAAGATCCAAATAAGTTGAAGATTCGAAGATTTGAAGGTCAAAAGTTTGTGATTACGAATCACATAATTATCCGTTCGATAGCTCAAGACCGGAAAGCAAAAAGGTTGGTAAATTCTATCTCATAGGAATTCAATTTAATCGTATAGAACGGATCTTAGGGCTTGGGTTTTGTGTTAATTTTATGCTTAATTCCGCTGCGCATGGACCCATAAAACCCAACAGAAGGATAGAGAATATAGTTCTCCTGAGGATCATGTTGTTAATCATTTGATCAGGGAACCTCATGCATATACAGGTATCATTTCTTCTGCTCATATATCAATGTCATTTTCATGTCACAATAAAACTGCTTGGGTATTGGATTCAGGTGCTACTGATCATGTGTGTATTCAGTTTGACATCATGCATAATGTTTTCTCATTATCCATTCCCATTATGCTTTCTCTTCCCAATGGTCTTGAGGTCAAAGTTACTCAAAAGAGCACGCGGGGTCTTAGCCTGATGGTTAGAGTTCATGGCTTCCAACCTGGAGGTCATGAGTTCGATTCCCCCACCAGTGGTTAGAGGGAATGACATTGCCCTCCCTAGCATAGCTAGGCGCCTCTGTGAAGTGCATCAAGGGGGGAGCGGTGAAATGTGTTGATCCCCTTCTTTTAAAAGAAAAAAAAAAGTTACTCAAAAGGGTTCTGTCACAATCAATTCCATGCTCACTTTACATGATGTTCTCTATGTTCCATGCTTCAGTTTCAATCTTCTTTCTATATCTCAATTGGTTCATCATTCTTCAATCCATGTGCAATTCAATGATAGTTCTTGTACTTTCCAGGACCTGTTTTTGATGAAAACAGTGGCAACTGGAGAGCATCATAATGGATTGTACATCTTGTATTCTCAGTCAAATCATGATAATTTTGTTCCTCAGTCTACTTTCATTGGTCAAATTTCATGTAAAGATACTTGTAATAATGCTTCTGTTTGGCATTATCGATTGGGACATATTTCATTTCCAATAATACAGAAAATTCCACACATTGCTGATTCTGTTAAAAATGTTGCTGATAATCATTGTTCTATTTGTCCACTTGCTAAACAACACAAATTGCCATTCTTCAATAGCTCTTCATTCACTCTTTTACCCTTTGCTCTTATACATTGTGATTTATGGGGACCTTATAAGCACACAACTATGAATGGTTGTAGATATTTTTTGACTATTGTGGATGATTATTCTCGATTTACTTGGACATTTCTTTTGTCTAGTAAACTTCAAGTCTTCACAACTATTAAACACTTTCATGCTTATGTTCAAAATCAGTTCAACACTTCCATTAAGATTTTTAGGTCTGATAAAGGTTCTGAGTTCTTCAATAAGGATGTTATTCCTTTTCTTGCTTCTCTTGGTATCATACATCAAAGTGCTTGTGTTAAGACACCTCAACAAAATGGTGTAGTAGAAAGAAAACATCAACAATTGTTGAATATTTCTAGAGCCCTGAGATTTCAATCTGGTTTGCCCATTTCTTTTTGGGGTCATTGTTTGTTAACTGCCACACACATTATCAATCTTTTACCTACCATTGCCACAAATTACAAAGTGCCATTTCAATTGTTACATAATTCTGAGCCTTCCTATCATCATCTCAAAGCTTTTGGTTGTTTAGCATATGCTTCAGATCATTCAAATGATAAATTTTCCCCAAGAGCTATTAAGTCTGTGTTCTTAGGGTATCCTTTTGGTCAAAAGGGTACAAGTTGTATGATCTTTCCAATCATCAGATCTTCATAAGTAAGCATGTGATTTTTCATGAGAACATTTTTCCATTTCTTTCTTCCAAAACATCTTCTGATCATTCTCTTCATTTGTCTTGGCCTGTTGATGAATCTCCTACAGTACATCCTATTATTCATCCTTCTTCCATTACATCTCATGACATGTCTTCTTCTCCTGATGCCTCTATTTCTACTCAATCATCTCCTCATTCCAGTTCATCTTCAGATGACAATTCTCTTCATGTTTCTGATGACAATTCCAGTCCATCTCCTCTTATTATTCCTCAGGTTCCTAGATCATCTTCAAGAGTGAGATTGCTTCCTTCTAAACTGAAGGATTATGAAGTGCAGTTGCCCAAGTCAATTACCAATTCTGTTCACAAGTATTCCATTTCCAAATATCTGTCATACAATGCTTGTTCTCCTTCTCAGTTGCATTTTATTAATGCTATTGATCATATAGTAGAACCTACTTCTTATACTCAAGCATGTAAGGATATAAAATGGATTGATGCTATGACCAAAGAAATTGATGCTTTAGAATCAAATCATACTTGGGATTTGGTTCCTCTACCTGTTGGCAAACATCCAATTGGATGTAGATGGATTTATAAGGTTAAATATCATGCCAATGGATCTGTAGAGAGATACAAAGCCAGATTGGTTGCCAAGGGTTATACTCAATCAGAGGGCATTGATTATCATGAGACCTTTTCTCCTGTGGCCAAGATGGTTACTATTCAATGTGTGTTGGCCATTGCTGCTTCTAAACATTGGTTTGTTCATCAGTTGGATGTTAATAATTCTTTCTTACATGGTGATTTGTCTGAAGAAGTTTATATGAATGTTCCTCAAGGTTATAAGCTTTCTAAACCAGGTTTGGTTTGTAAATTGAAGAAATCCTTATATGGTTTAAAGCAAGCTTCTCGACAGTGGTTTGCTAAGCTTACATCAACTCTTATTTCTCTTGGTTATACTCAGTCACATGCTGATTATTCTTTGTTCACTCTCAAATCTTATTCCACTTTCACTATAGTTTTGGTGTATGTGGATGATATTGTGGTTGCTGGTTCTTCCTTGGCACATATTGTGAGGACCCCAACCCGGAACCTAACCAGTGTCTCGAGCTAGAGCGTCCCCAATAGAAATCAAACCACCTAAACTTTTTTTTAAAACATTGATTTAACTTACAACTTAAACATACTGAACCTAACCATTTCAAAATAACTTCATTCCTCTCTACATGGGAGGAAGAATTGAATAACTTTAAAAGTAACAATCTGTTTTAATTACAAAAGACTTTAATTATAACGTAAAAACTAAGTTTTATACACACAAACTCCATAAAGAAATTATACCAAAATACATTTTCTACGCCAACCTATGCGTACCCCGACAATCCCAAAATACCACGTCCAAACTCCTTTCCGTCCTCACTTGGCCGGTCCGCCTGTCTCAGGATCTAAAAACATTAAAGGGAGAGGGGTGAGAATAAATCTCAGCAAGCTATTATGAATGCAGCAATATGCCAAGTAAGATGCAACACATAACAATGTACATCTCACATAATGGTAAAACAGTAAACACCTTCCGTTACCTTTGTTTACCTTTCCCGTCTGAATCATAAGTCGTACCACTGTGGAAGTAAATACTCCACTTATTCTGTGATTGCATATCCACCAGAATCAATATCATGTAACCGAGATAGTTATGATTATAACTCATCTCCTGTGAACTGCTTAGGCATATTCACATCTTATAAGACCCGTTTTCCAGGGAACCATATAAGATATTAGCAACTCTGTAAGGCTTTTGGCTCAATACAGATGCTATAACCCCAGTCTGTGGCCACAGAGGGGGAGAGGTCACAGGTATAATGTAATCCGATCACCTTATGGGACAATTCCTCATAAGTGATCGTATTCCATTATACCCCCAAAGATCAGCTGATATAAACACACTCAAGCACATAATAGATACTTGAAATAACATCCACCACAGGGATAATAATATATCAACTTGGTAATGTATACTCATGCTAAATCAATACCATAGTGCAACATTAATCTAATACACTATACATAATACCATCAATGAACATGAATCCAAGTAAGGTACAATATAACCAATAAATCCACAAATGGGATAACAATACAGCCATACGATAATCATATCCACACTTGGGACAACCATTTAACAACATAGTATATAAATCCACACTTTGGATAATAATGAAACAATGTGATAAATACACATTCCCCAAACTAGCACGATAGGTAACATACAGCTTCTACACTATTCAAACCAATCACCAAGGATATGGGGCAAGTAAGGCCACTATGTATCATAAACCATTCCTACATAGTTATTATACAACCTCGAATAACTTTAATAAGAGTTCAAGATCTACTTCCCAAGTTTGAACTACTTTGGTGAAGTTACTAGTCAAGCCTAATAACCATTTTTCGGACAATATTTAAACTACTTCCACTAATCCATTTTGGTCAAATAAGACGTCATTGCGTAGCCAAAGTATTCTACTTTAATCTAGGTTAAAGAGGTTTCATTTTGGTTCTAGTTTGAATAGGTTTAAACAGCTCTAAAGTTGGTTCAAAGTCACCAGGCCAGGGCACGACTCGTGCCCCTTTGGCCTTTCCCAGATTCATGCGTCCCTTAGTAAGGCACGCTCGTTATTTCCACAGGGCACGACTCGTGCCTGAGGGCACGACTCGTGCCAATTCACCCTTAAGTTGATCAGAACGATTGGACTCCCATTCCACGAGTCGTATCCACGAGTTGGCCATGGGCACGACTCGTGCCACGGCCAATTTCAGGCACCAGCAGCAGCAATAACTCAATAATTCAAGAAATCAAATTCCAACCCAAGCTTCCTCTAATTTGTGAACCTAAAAGGGGTTTCTAACTTCACCACTCTCATACTAAGTCATTCCTAAACTCATAAGATAGATTCAATCTATTTAATGCTTAGTTGATATATTCATTAAACTACCCACTTCACCTTTAATATTTCTATTCCCATTTAAACCATACTTCTTTCTTCTTTAACAACTTCCATGAACATCATTCTTATATCTAGGTCATTAACCATCTCTCTACTCCAAGAAAGTGTTCTAACCACTCAAACAACATTTATAACAACAATATTGACATCAATTATAACATGAACATTTATTTGAAGGAAAGTCATAATAACTCGCTTAGTAAATATGGGATGGAATGAGGATTTTTTTTGGATTGATGTGCTCCTCTCTTCACCCCGAACACGGAAGTACAATTGGATTGCCAAATGGGGAAGAATTGAAGGCTCTAGGAACTTGGAAAGGGAGGCTTCAAGAAGGAGCTTCCATGGAAATTCATAGGAGGAAGTAAGAAGAATGATGAGGGGAAAATGAGGAGGATGGAGGAAGTATGGGAGGGGTATGGTGGGTTTTGACTAAGGAGGTGAAGGAGAGGAAATTAAGGAGCATGGCCCCCATGCTAGTTAAATAAAATCTTTCCATTTCCTACACTCAAGCCCCTAAATTTCCAAGGAATGAAATAAAACCTTCTACTTCTCTTTTCTACACAAGTACCACCCAACTACTCACAATTTATTTATTTTCAATTAATATACCACAACAAAATACTTTAACTTATTTCCATTTTATCCTAAGCTTTAGAATTATTTCATAACCATCTCATTTTAACATAGGAAATCAAGGACACCAAATGAACACATAAAGTCAGCAATAATATAAAAATCATATAATATGATACTAAAATAGTGCCTAGGGTTAGGGTCGTTACACTCACTCCCCCTTAAAGAAAATTCGTCCCGAATTTTAAACTTGCTTACCCTACTGATCAATTAAAGAAGGTGACCTCCCCAATTAAGTCAAATCCGCTTAATCATCATTAGTTGAAAAACTCCATACACATGAGGAATCATAAAGATAATTTCTCCCATAAAATGCTCCATACGTTACCCATTCAATACTGAACTGAAATTTACTAATATACGCAAACTCACTAAGGTCAAATAAACTTATCAAGTTGAAAGGAAATCCATCACACAACACACAACTTATTCTCAAGAATCTGGATAGTCTTCTCTGTCTGCCCATCTGCCTGAGAATGAAACGTATCACTGAAACTCGACTTGGAATTCAAAACCTTGCACCCAGCTTCCCAAAAGCACAAAGAATCCTCGATCCCGATCTGGTAAAATGTTGATTGGTGCTCACGAAATCAATCAATCTCCCGCATGCACAATGTTTTAATTTCTCCCTCGAATACTTCGTTGATATAGGTAGAAAGTAAACCGACTTGATCTATCTATCCACTGTTACCCCAACACACCCATCTTCATTGACGTTGAAGGTAGTCCAGTTACAAAATTCCATCGCAATGCTTTCCCATTCCAATCTTCTAACCCTTCTTCAAATCTTGATACCTCTTCGAACTTTCCTGATGAATCGCAATTCTAGATATATGATCTTCCTCTAAAGATGGTCTTCTAATCTCTTGCAGCAACGGTACGCACATTTCGAGTTGAGGGTTAAATTTTCATCCTAATTCGATACAAAATCCTTGGTCTTCCCATCTTGAAACTAGCCGATAATCCTCTTAACTTCTGAATCATGGTTGAACTTCCTCTAAGGTCTCCACACTATAAGTATAACTTGAATATTCGCAATCATATCTCACCTTGCAACTCAAAGGATATACTTGTTGACACATAAGCCTTTCGGCTAATCGCATTTGCAATCACAATAATTTTCCCGGGTAGCAAGATATAACACAATTTAAGTCTTTTTAATAATTTGAACCCTCGACTCTGCTTATTGTTAAATTCCTTCCGAGCCAACAAATACTTTAAACTTTTATGATCGGTAACACATCTCAGATTTATTTGCACGTAATTAAAATTTCCACTTGTAAAACGCAAAATAATCTTAGTCGCTTCCAAGTTGAAAATAAGAAAATTCTGCTCCGCCTGTTTCACTTCCTCTAAACATAAGTTGTCACTTTCCCATTTTACATAATATCACAAATTAACCTTCCCTTGATACGCAATTAAAATCGCCAAGTTCTCACATCCATTAGTCAGATAAGGATCAGATCTGCAGTCAACCTATTCTTCATCTCTACCTATATGATTCACCCTTATTGGCATCTTACCTCATGGATACCTCTTTCCAGGTTAACTAAATCAACGATAATACAATTCTCAAGAATCTATTGATACTCCCTTGGTAGCACCCCTTTCAACCCTGAAACTACGGACTCATTATGGCAATATTCCCAAACCAACTCACAATTGCTAAACTTCACACACAAATTCTTCTCTTGAAGAATAGATAACACAATTCATAATTGATTTTTATGATATTCTCAACTTCAAATAAGCAAGGATGTCACCAATAATAATTTGCACAATAATAATTTGCACAAGCCATCAAGATAAGGATAAAATTCTGCTCATTATAACCACAACAAAATCGAGACAATTCTATAAGGTGCTTTTGATATAGGCATTAAACCTGACACTAAGTCAATAAGTAATTCCACTTCCCAACCTGGAGTCATATAATACTTTGCTGAAAGCACATTTACCATTTTCCTAATTAGCACATAACATTTTTTGAAGACTTCTTACCCAAGTCTACCACATACCAATTAATCTTCACACCTTTTAACCAAAATTTTTCAATCTTTAATGCATATATAACAAGGATACCACATAAAGGCTTATCTGTATCTAATACCATATAGACCAATTAGGCATAGAAAAAAAGACTCGCTTCATACGACAGTCTATCAATGCACGCCCACTACTTAACCAATCTAGGCCAAGTATACATCAAAATCACACATTGGTAATCATACCAAATCAACTGGCAATACATGCCCAGCTAAAACCACATCACACTTGTGGCGAATCAAGAAATTTCGAGGTACTCTCTCATAAGAGCAGAAACCTCCAACACATAAACAAATCTTATGCAATATATGCCACGTTAAAGCAAAATGCAATGCCAAACATGCATGAAATGAACCGGGATCTATAAAAGTATGACCCCTACTTCTGAGACAGGTATTATACCTCTAAAGACCGCTGAGGGATCTATCCCTCCAAGACTCAAAACAAGGATTCAACTTTACACATTCCCTTTTGGATTCCCTTCATTGTCCCTTTTCATTCCACCTCTTTGCCCCCTTTGACCGGCACCCGAAGCTAACCTCTGATGGAATACAGGACAATTTTTCTTGTAGTGCCCCATTTCTCCACAATTCATGCATTTCCCTTGCTTACTCCAACACTTGTCTTCAGAATGACCCATCTTCTTACAATAACCACATACAATCCTTACCTAACTTGAAGTCGGACGAGTTGTCGGAGTCATCACTTCTTCTCCTCTCGCTAACTCCGGTGCTGATCCTCTCTGTTGCCCTCTACTATATGCAGAACCTTGGCCTTGAAATCTCTGTTTACTTCTACTTCCACCCTCAGATCTACCCCGATGCTCGTCAATATCATTCTCTATCCGATAGGCTTTATTCACTGCTGTCTGGAAATCTGTGAAGTCGTGAGTCAATAACTATTTCCTGAACTCTATCCTTAATCCCTTCATAAATCGATATACCCATCTCTCTTCTTCCGGCACCAAATGTGGACAATAGCGAGCTAACTCTGTAAACCTTGCTGAGTACTGCGCCACGGTCATTGATCCTTGCTCTAATCTCAAAAACTCAACTTCCTTCTTATCTCTTGTAACCATTGGAATAAAATGATCTCGGAACTTGCGTGTGAAGTTCTCCCAAGTCTGCGGTGTAAGGTCCCGATCCCAGCCGTCCTTCACTACTTGCCACCAATGCTCTGCAGGTCCTTATAACTTGAAGACCGCGCATCTCACCCTTTCTGCATATGTACTCTCCATCGCTGCGAAAATCTTATTCATAGTTTCAAGCCATCTCTCCGCCTTCACCGGATCTGGGTCTCCACTAAATCTTGGAGGTGTCATCTTGACGAACTTTTCCAAACCATGCCCATGTCTGCCTTCTTGATGCTGCTGTACTTGCCCTTGTGTTGCCATATTTTGCAAAAATACTCGAAACATGTTCATCGTCTCAACATTTGGATTTCCATCACCCCCGGCATTACCAACATTGCCCGGAACCTGATGCTGATCATCCTCATTTCCAGCCATTGAATAAACTCCTGCATCAAACACTCGGCGTAAATTATCAGACACTCTCACTCAGCTAGACTCTACCCAAGAACTCTAACCGAGCTCTGATACCAACTGTGAGGACCCCAACCCGGAACCTAACCAGTGTCCCGAGCTAGAGCGTCCCCAATAGAACTCAAACCACCTACACTTTTTTTTAAAACTTTGATTTAACTTACAACTTAAACATACTGAACCTAACCATTTCAAAATAACTTCATTCCTCTCTACATGGGAGGAAGAATTGAATAACTTTAAAAGTAACAACCTGTTTTAATTACAAAAGACTTTAATTATAACGTAAAAACTAAGTTTTATACACACAAACTCCATAAAGGAATTATACCAAAATACATTTTCTACGCCAACCTATACGTACCCCGACAATCCCAAAATACCACGTCCAAACTCCTTTCCATCCTCACTTGGCCGGTCCGCCTATCTCAGGATCTAAAAACATTAAAGGGAGAGGGGTGAGAATAAATCTCAGCAAGCTATTATGAATGCAGCAATATGCCAAGTAAGATGCAACACATAACAAGGCACATCTCACATAATGGTAAAACAGTAAACACCTTCCGTTACCTTTGTTTACCTTTCCCGTCTGAATCATAAGTCGTACCACTGTGGAAGTAAATACTCCACTTATTCTGTGAATGCATATCACCAGAATCAATATCATGTAACCGAGATAGTTATGATTATAACTCATCTCCTGTGAACTGCTTAGGCATATTCACATCTTATAAGACCCATTTTCTAGGAAACCATATAAGATAGTAGCAACTCTGTAAGGCTTTTGGCTCAATACAGATGCTATAACCCAGTCTGTGGCCACAGAGCGGGAGAGGTCACAGGTATAATGTAATCCGATCACTTTATGGGACAATTCCTCATAAGTGATCGTATTCCATTATACCCCCAAAGATCAGCTGATATAAACACGCTCAAGCACACAATAGATACTTGAAATAACATCCACCACAGGGATAATAATATATCAACATGGTAATGTATACTCATGCTAAATCAATACCATAGTGCAACATTAATCTAATACACTATACATAATACCATCAATGAACATGAATCCAAGTAAGGTACAATATAACCAATAAATCCACAAATGGGATAACAATACAGCCATACGATAATCATATCCACACTTGGGACAACCATTTAACAACATAGTATATAAATCCACACTTTGGATAATAATGAAACAATGTGATAAATACACATTCCCCAAACTAGCACGATAGGTAACATACAGCTTCTACACTATTCAAACCAATCACCAAGGATATGGGGCAAGTAAGGCCACTATGTATCATAAACCATTCCTACATAGTTATTATACAACCTCGAATAACTTTAATAAGAGTTCAAGATCTACTTCCCAAGTTTGAACTACTTTTGTGAAGTTACTAATCAAGCCTAATAACCATTTTCCGGACAATATCTAAACTACTTCCACTAATCCATTTTGGTCAAATAAGACGTCATTGCATAGCCAAAGTATTCTACTTTAATCTAGGTTAAAGAGGTTTCATTTTGGTTCTAGTTTGAATAGGTTTAAACAGCTCTAAAGTTGGTTCAAAGTCACCAGGCCAGGGCACGACTCGTGCACGACTCGTGCCCTTTGGCCTTTCCTGCATTCATGCGTCCCTTAGTAAGGCACGACTCGTTATTGCCACAGGGCACGACTCGTGCCTGAGGGCACGACTCGTGCCAATTCACCCTTAAGTTGATCAGAACGATTGGACTCCCATTCCACGAGTCGTATCCACGAGTTGGCTATGGGCACGACTCGTGCCAGTGGGCACGACTCGTGCCAGTGGGCACGACTCGTGCCACGGCCAATTTCAGGCACCAGCAGCAGCAATAACTCAATAATTCAAGAAATCAAATTCCAACCCAAGCTTCCTCTAATTTGTGAACCTAAAAGGGGTTTCTAACTTCACCACTCTCATACTAAGTCATTCCTAAACTCATAAGATAGATTCAATCTATTTAATGCTTAGTTGATATATTCATTAAACTACCCACTTCACCTTTAATATTTCTATTCCCATTTAAACCATACTTTTTTCTTCTTTAACAACCTCCATGAACATCATTCTTATATCTAGGTCATTAACCATCTCTCTACTCCAAGAAAGTGTTCTAACCACTCAAACAACATTTATAACAACAATATTGACATCAATTATAACATGAACATTTATTTGAAGGAAAGTCATAATAACTCACTTAGTAAATATGAGATGGAATGAGCATTTTCTTGGCTTGATGTGCTCCTCTCTTCACCCCGAATACGGAAGTACAATTGGATTGCCAAATGGGGAAGAATTGAAGGCTCTAGGAACTTGGAAAGGGAGGCTTCAAGAAGGAGCTTCCATGGAAATTCTTAGGAGGAAGTAAGAAGAATGATGAGGGGAAAATGAGGAGGATGGAGGAAGTATGGGAGGGGTATGGTGGGTTTTGACTAAGGAGGTGAAGGAGAGGAAATTAAGGAGCATGGCCCCCTATGCTAGTTAAATAAAATCTTTCCATTTCCTACACTCAAGCCCCTAAATTTCCAAGGAATGAAATAAAACCTTCTACTTCTCTCTTCTACACAAGTACCACCCAACTACTCATAATTTATTTATTTTCAATTAATATACCACAACAAAATACTTTAACTTATTTCCATTTTATCCTAAGCTTTAGAATTATTTCACAACCATCTCATTTTAACATAGGAAATCAAGGACACCAAATGAACACATAAAGTCAACAATAATATAAAAAGCATATAATATGATACTAAAATAGTGCCTAGGGTTAGGGTCGTTACACATATTCTTTCTCTCAAACAGTTTTTGGATGATTCATTCAGCATTAAAGACTTGGGAGATATCAAATATTATTTGGGCATTGAGGTTTTGAGAAATTCTTCTGGTTTTCATCTTAATCAAAGGAAATATGCTCTTGATCTTTTAGATGCTGCTGGTCTCACTGATGCAAAACCTCTTACCATTCCTCTTGATCCTAATTACAAGTTGAGCAGTTCTATTGGTGATATAATTTCTGATTCTTCTTTATACTGACAACTTGTTGGCAAGCTATTGTATCTTACAATCACTAGTCCTGATATTGCATTCTCTGTCCAAGTGCTCAGTCAATTCATGCATCAACCTAGAGCTCCTCATTTACAGGCTGTTTTCAGGGTGTTACGATATATCAAGGCTGCTCCTGGCCAAGGTTTACATTTTCCTTCCACAAATTCTCTTCTTCTTCAAGGCTTTTGTGATAGTGATTGGGGTAGTAATCCTGATGATCGAAAATCAGTCTCTGGTTTTTGTTTGTTTCTTGGGCCTTCTTTGGTTTCCTGGCATTCCAAGAAACAAAATGTTATTGCTCGATCATCAGCTGAAGCTGAGTATAGAGCTCTTGCTACAGCTTGTTGTGAAGTGTTATGGTTGCACAGTCTTCTTACAGATCTTCAAGTTCATGTTCCTCTTCCAGTCCCTATGTTTTGTGATAGTTCTGCAGCCATTGCCATTGCTACAAATCCAGTTTATCATGCCAGGACTAAGCACATTGAACTTGATTGTCATTTTGTTAGGGATCATATTCAGAAGGGTTTGTTGATCCCTAAACATGTGCCTTCTCATGATCAATTAGCTGATGTATTCACTAAATCTTTGGGTAAGGTTCTACATTGGTCTTTCTTGCACAAGTTAAGGGTTTCATCACCATTCAGCCCTTCAACTTGTGGGGGGGGGTATTGTGGATAAAGATCAAAGTAGCTCTCATTGTTCTAATGCAATATTCAAAGAAGAAATGCAGCATGATGTTCGACAGCTACACCAGATTTCAAGCAAGATGTTAACACAGGAGTGTTGGAGTTAAGTTTGTAGAGTTAAGGGGTCAATTTGTAATAAAATCTTTTAGAAGGTTTTCTTGTTATTTGGTTATTTGGTTATTTGTCAAGGTAGTTAGTTAGTAGTTGAGTCAATATAAATATCTCTTTTTCTCTGTAATTGCTTAGTTCAGTGAAAATGAGATAAGAAAGTTCCCACAATGCTCTCGTTTTCCCTCTCAAATTGGTACTCGAATTATTTGAATTTTACTTCATGAAAAATTCTCCCAAGATCTCCAACTTTGTTTTGTTTTGTTATTCCTAGCCTATTGACATTTTTAATCACGGCATTTTCTTTAGCTTCATTTTTTATTATTCATGTTTATTTTTAATTATTTTAACCAGCCTACTTCAAAAAGCTTCTATTAAACTCAAACCTACTAACATCATTCAAAATTGTTAAGAAAAACTAACGAAATCTAATGAGAGTTAACTTCAACACTCAAATAGAAAACGATTCTAAAATTGGGGAGAATAGAGGTGAGATCGAGGGGAAATCCAGGCTAATAGAGTGTAACTCTTTCATTATTGATGACATCTAACATTTTATAAGATAGAACACCCGAATCGAACTATTGAAACTCCATTGTTAGCCCTTTCAAAAAGCTTAATTCAGGATCTATATCTTATGAAATGTTAGACACCATCACTCAACGATTGAAGTTAGGGGTTTTGGGGGTGTTGAAATTATCTCTTATTAGGTTTTCTTAACAATTTTGGATGTTGTTAGGGGGTTTGGGTTAAATAAAAGCGCATATGGAGTAAGGTGGTTAATAATATTGAAGTGAAGAAGAGTTCAACGAAGTCGATCAATTCATACATGAGAGAGCTATAATTGATATGGATGATTCAGATTTATATGATACAAGAGAGGTACATATATATGGATTTACAAGAAAATGTTCTAAGGTTACGATGAAAGGTAATCTTCTACTATGATACATCTTTTTAAATTATACAAGATTTAAATCTCTTATTGATATACTCAATATCTCTAAGTTTAGTAAGTAAATATATACAAATATATTATTGATAATATAATATTCATAATACAATAAATAACGCTAAAAATAAATATAAATAGTTAAAAACGGGGCTAAAAAAAGTAGTGTCGATTTTTTTTTCTTCAATAGTTTTTTTTTCTCTATTTGGGGGCATTTACCAAAAAATACTTTTGAAAGATGGATATTACAAAAAAAAAATCACACAAGTTGGATATTACAAAAAACTCTTTACATATTACAAAAAACTACTTTTCTTTTTTGCGTTTATCTGTCAAACAACTAATAAATGCATTTATCAGTTG
The DNA here is from genome assembly GCA_022495995.1 of Adenophora triphylla var. japonica. Lineage (NCBI taxonomy): Eukaryota > Viridiplantae > Streptophyta > Magnoliopsida > Asterales > Campanulaceae > Adenophora > Adenophora triphylla. Next base: position 15,508 of record JAFEMH010006208.1, on the reverse strand, counting down.
TTTTAACAAAAAAATCAAGCATAAATACTCTTTAAAAAACTGATAAATGAATTTATCAATTTTATCAAAAAAATAAAGCAAAAAATACTCTTTAAAAAATGGATAAATAAATTTATCAGTTATAAATAACTGATAAATGCATTTATCAGTTGTTTAGCCAAAAAAATCAAACACAAAATACTCTTTAAAAAACTGATAAATGAATTTATCAGTTATAAACAATTGATAAATGCATTTATTAGTTGTTTTAACTGAAAAAGCCAAAAAAAAATTATTATATTGTAATATACTCCCTTCGTCCCATTTCAATTGAGTCATGACATCTTTGCACGCTTTTTAAGATTTTTTTTTTTAAAATGAGTAAATAATTGAAAGTGGGTAGTAGATTAGAGGAGAGAGAATGTAAAAGTTAAAAATATTTAATAGGAAGAGAATGAGTAGGAGGAATAGTAAGTTAATGATTGATTTTTTTTGTAAATATGTTAAAATTATAAGGGTATAATGAATGATTTTTTTTGTAAATATATAAACATTATGAGGATATAAATGTCTGAAACACTGTTTATTTCTTTTCATTTATGGAATGACTTATTTAAAGTGGGACATTCCAAAAAAAAAAAAAAGTGGCTCAATTGAAGTTGGGCGAGGGAGTAACATTTTACATGTTTTTTTGATAGTTTTTGATAAAAATTCCATTTATTTATCTATTTTCCCAATGTCTTTGTAAAGCTGCAACCAACTACATTTCTAGCTTTCTCCGACACATTCTCAACTCTCCACTCCCACTCACTCTCACAATTTCACACACACAAACACACTCTCTCTCTTTCTCTCTCTCGCTCTAAAACTCCGTTGTTTCCCTTCAAGTTCTCTGCTTTTAGTAAGGTAAGTCTTTCAAAACTCCATCTTTCAATTCCTCCAACGGTCATTTTTCTTGGCTGCATATCTCTCTCACCCATTTTCTTGAAAATGATAGCTTTAATTTTGTTAATATCTCTAATTTCCAACTCTTATTATACCCTAGTGAGTTCTTTGAATGATGAAGGTACTGCCCTCTTATCCTTCAAGCAATCCATATCACTAGACCCAGATGGGTCCCTCAATAATTGGAACTCTTCTGATGAAACCCCTTGTTCTTGGAATGGCATTACATGCAAAGAATTTAAAGTAGTTTCTGTTAGTATTCCTAAAAAGAAACTCTCTGGGTTTCTTGACCCATCTTTAGGATCTCTCCCTCAGCTCAGGCATGTCAATTTGAGAAGCAATAAGTTGTATGGGGGCTTACCTCTAGGGCTTTTTAGAGCTCAGGGACTCCAAAGTTTGGTTCTTTATGGAAATTCTTTATCTGGGTCAGTGCCTAAAGAGATTGGCAACCTCAGTTACCTTCAAACCCTAGATTTGTCTCAGAATTTCTTTAATGGGTCTTTGCCTTTGTCTTTGATTCAGTGCAAGAGGTTGAGAACTCTTGAACTTAGTCAAAACAACTTTACTGGGTCTCTCCCTGATGGGTTTGGTACCAATTTGGTTTCTCTTGAGGAACTCAATGTTTCTTTTAATGAATTTGATGGGTTTTTACCTAAAGACTTGGGAAATTTGTCTAACTTGCAAGGAACTGTTGATTTTTCTCATAATCTGTTCAGTGGTTCAATCCCAGCTAGTCTTGGTAATCTTCCTGAGAAAGTTTATATTGACCTAACTTATAACAAGTTGAGTGGACCGATTCCTCAAAATGGTGCTCTAATTAACAGAGGTCCGACTGCATTTATTGGGAATCCTGAACTTTGTGGTCCTCCACTGAAAAACCCATGTTCCGATAGTGCAAGTTCCCCTTCCTCGTTTCCTTATTTGCCAAACACCTACCCCCCGCCACAGAATAAAGAGGGTGGGAACGGAAAAGGGCTAAGTAAAAGTGGTTTAATCGCGATTATTGTGAGTGATGTTATTGGGATTTGCCTCATTGGTCTACTATTCTCGTATTGTTATTCAAGAATTTGTTTGTGTGGAAAAAGAAAAGCTTATGATTTTGACAAGGGAGAGGGGAAAACAAGAAGGGAGTGTTTGTGTTTTAGAAAGGATGAATCGGAGACTTTGTCTGAAAACGTTGAACAGTATGATCTTGTGGCTTTAGATACACAAGTGGGGTTTGATCTAGATGAGCTTTTAAAGGCTTCGGCTTTTGTTCTGGGGAAGAGCGGAATTGGGATTGTTTACAAAGTTGTGCTTGAAGATGGGCTTAATACCTTGGCTGTGAGGAGACTAGGTGAAGGCGGTTCACAAAGGTTCAAGGAATTCCAGACGGAAGTAGAAGCAATAGGGAAGCTAAGGCATCCAAATATTGTAACACTGAAAGCATATTACTGGTCCGTGGATGAGAAGCTGCTCATATATGAATTTGTACCAAATGGAAATCTTGGCACCGCAATTCATTGTAAGTTCTTGCTTAACTATTGATCCGTATAAAAAATTGTTCTAATGAGTTGTTCCTCTTATGAGTGAGCCTTATGAAAAAACTAGTTTTTTTTTCTTCATAATATTAGTAAGAAAAAACAAGTTTTTACAACATCTAGATGATCATGTATTCGGTTTCAATGCTATAAAAACCGATTTTTTCATACATAGTACTGCTATGGAAAAACTAGTTTTTTTTTTTTGTAAGACTTACACTAATCTTATTGTGCTTTGACTCCTTGTTAATGTTTTCAGGCAAGCCGGGAATGGCATCTTTTACACCACTTTCTTGGCCAGTTAGATTATCGATAATGAAAGGAACTGCAAAAGGCTTGGTTTATTTACATGAATATAGCCCCAAGAAGTACGTGCATGGAGACCTAAAGCCATCAAATATATTACTTGGTGCTAACATGGAAGCCAAAATCTCCGATTTCGGGCTTGGACGCCTTGCAAATATAGCCGGTGGGACCCCAACTTTACAGTCCAGTCGAATTGGGTCCGAGAAACCACAACAAAGGCTACAAGGAAGTGCACAATCAGAGGTTTCAATGGTAAGTTTGGGTACAAATTCAACATCCTATTATCAAGCACCAGAAGCTTTGAAAGTAGTGAAGCCATCTCAGAAATGGGATGTTTTTTCATACGGTGTTATCCTACTAGAAATGATCACCGGAAAATCTCCGGTAGTCCAAGTGGGTCCCTCAGAAATGGATCTTGTTCACTGGATTCAACTTTGCATTGAAGAAAAGAAGCCACTTTCTGATGTTTTAGACCCGTATTTAGCTCAAGATTCTGATAAGGAAGAAGAAATCATTGGGGTTTTAAAGATTGCAATGGCGTGTACCCAAAGTAGCCCCGAAAAAAGACCTTCAATGAGGCATGTTTATGAGGTTTTGGAAAGATTGGCAGTCTCTTCAACTGAGTGAGAGATTAACAATTTGTACTGTCAAATTCAGTTTTTGAAGATATCGTTAGCCATTCCGGTAGGTGTCTCCGGCCACTCATCCACCGGAGCTGAACAGATTACGGCATCTAAATCATTGGTGAAGGTATTGTAAGAGCATGGTAGGAGAGGGTTGTGACATTTTTTTTGTTTTTTATTTAATGATTTGGCCTTTTTTACTGTATATTTGGAATCTTGGATGGGAGTGCTTGTATTTTGTTGGTCTTACTTTGTCTGCTAGTTTTATCTCTAATTTATTGGTTAATTGGAATAATTTGATTTTGTTTGATGCTTATATGTCTTGTCTTAATCTCCATTAGAGCACACCTATGCTATAGGAATCAAATTGACAATGAAATGTGTGAAGAATTTTAGTTTTTAAGAGGAACAGCTTAAAGTTGCTTTCAGTATATTAATTGGACAAAGATTGCTGACAAGTGCTGCACTTAGTTAAGCCTTTTAAGATGCCTACACTAGGCATGTCTCCTTTGAGATAAAAGAATTCCAACCAACGGATTTGAAACATTTAACATTTGACTGCTTGACTGTATTTCAATTAATTTGATATCTCGTACTCCCTCCACCGTTTCACGATAATCTGCAAAACACGATAATTTGCAAAATGTCATCTTTTGGACGTTCAACAATAATTTGCAAAGTTTCAAAATGAAAATGAGACCCACTTGTCTCTACTCACAACCATTATCCACTTACTCCACTTTCTCTCTCCTACCCAACCATCTGTACTCACAACACATCACCTTTTTCACTTTTCTCCTTATTTCTCGTGCCACCCAATTTGTGTATATAATCAGGGGACGGAGGGAGTATCTTGTTAGTCTATCTTAATCTCGACTATCGTATGGTGTTAATTTGAATTTTAGTCTAAATTGATTCTTATTGTTATTGTTGAAATCGAAATGGAGAACGTCTGATTGTTTACCAGTCGGGTATCTCAATTAGTCAAACATTTCGTTAGTCCATCTTGATATTGATTGTAGTGTTTTTCCTGTGTTAGTTTGATAATTTCACTATAAATATATGTTAATCATTGAGATCAAAATGAAGCACATCTGACTGTCTGGCAGTTGGGTATTTCAACTAGTCAAACATCTTGTTAGCCCATATCTCGATTATTGTATATTTTCAATGTTAGTTTGAGAATTTAACTCTAAATTAATCCTGATCATTGAGATTGAAATGAAGGATGTCTGATTGTTTGGTATTCGAGATAATATCTCAATTAATAAAACTTCTTATTAGTTCATTTTAATTTCGACTATAATGTTTTTTTCAGTGTTAATTTCGCTCTAAAACCTAAATCGATCGTAATCGTGGAGATGAAGATGGAGGAAGGAGATGCCCGCCTAACTATAATCCTTCCAACCACATACGAGTAAGAGCAATCTTTAATGAATTGTTGACATTGGTCTCATAATTGAAGCCGGAAATTTACAAATCAAAGGGTCCTATTATATAAAAATCAAACCTATTCCAATTAATTGTGAATTTTGTCGGTCAATGTGCGTCCTTTCTTGACTTTTCACTTGTTTTTCTGGTTCAATTCCAACGCTCAATTCAATTGAATAAAATAGAGCAACTAAACACATTTATCCTAACCAACCAGACCACCTCTTCTTTATTTAAACTGACTTCTTCTCTTAAAACCTGACAAAGACTAACCAGAAAATACTCCCAAATCCCCCCTTCCTCCTCCCCCCCCCCCCTTTTTTAAAGGTTTTTACTTTTTTTTTAGTTATGTCTCATGTTAAGGTTTTTAATCTTTTTATTAGACTATAGTCTATCCCATCAGTGACCCAATCCAACTCAATCTCAAATAAAATATTAATTTTTTTTACTTTCATATACACAACTTCCAACCTTATATAATTTATATTTCCATCAGTGATCCAACCCAACCCAACCTTTTAATAAAATGTTTATTTTTCTTTACTCCAACTTTCCTAAAATACTTTATCATTTTATTTTTTTAAATAATGTATTAATAATAATATTTCTAAAATTATCCGTACAATTATTAAAAATAATTACCCATACAATTATAAAAAAATATGAATTTTGATATATTTTTTATTTTTTATTTTATATAATTATATAAAATATACTAGTTTTAAAAATATATTTATATAAACACATTGGGTGACATTTGTACAAAATCAAAACAATTTGATGACCCAACCTTAGGTTTTTTAAGTTGGCTGGCGACCTAGGTCACTTACTTTCCGTAACTTTTTTTTTTGTCCTATTCGATGACCCACAACGGAAGGTCACCGTTGTGGGTAGTATTACCTAAAATGAATAATAAAACTCACTTGTCATTCTTAAAACAAAAACTTTCTACCCACTTTCTCGCTGATACCTTACTTTTCATACTCACAATACTCCCTCCGTTCTAACATAAGGTGCCCATTTTTTGCTTTGCACCAAATTAAGAAAATGGGTGGGAAGAAAAAATGTTGTGAGTGTAATTTGAAAATAGGAGAAAGAATGAGTGGAGGGAATATTAAATTATAATGGTGTTGTGAGTATTAAAATAATGTAGGAGAGAGAATGAGTGGAAGAAATAGTAAATATTCTTTGCCAAAAAAGGAAAGTGAAAGCTTTTAACGGGACACCCAAAATAGCAAAATGGAAAGCTTCTACTAAAACGGAGGAAGTATTAATTTTTTTCTTAATCCCCGTGGCGGCAAGCCAAACTAAAAACATTAAATCAAATGGAAACAGAGATATTAACACTTTTTCAAAGTCATTACTCTCCCGTCCCACAAGGCCATAATAATAACCGTCACCTTTTTCTTTTCCGTTTATCAAAAGTTGCATTTCTAAATAATGCAGAAGAAATAGTTTTAAACGCAATTTCACAATGGTATAAGCAATATGCAAAAATAAGTAAAACAATATTTGTAAATGCATTGACGAGTCAATTGAGACAGCTATTACGAGACGGGGTATAAATTAGAACGTAACATTAGGATGTACATATTTCATAAGAATTTGGTAGACAAGTCACTATAAATTTGAATCGTGACATTGGGATATATTCATAAAAATGTTATACAATCTTAAACGAAGTGAAGTCTAAAGGGGGACCATTTCTTCCTTTCTCTTTTCCCTTTACATATATATAAAGGTCAAATTGCAATTCAGTTATATATGTTCGTATCGGTTTGGTAATTTGATTCCCAACATTGAAAAAGTTACAAGTTGATTCTTAACATTGACATTTTATTGCAAATTAGTGTAAAAACTAATAAATTAGTTTTTTGATGAAATTAAAATCATGTACCATACAAATAACTTTGTAAGGGACATGCAAATCATTTCGCAAGAGAAAAAAAGAATTAATTGCTCTCTAACGTCAAAACGGTGTAGCTTTATAGCTATTCGTTAATGAAAAAAAATATGATTCAAAAATAAAAGTTAATTTAAAAAACACCAAAAGCATAGTGTGTGGTGACGGTGGTGCTAATAGTGGTAATGATCGGTGGTGTTAGGGTTGAAATAAATCTGAAATGACCATATGACTCTTAAAAAGTCATATGCATGACACATAACTTGAATTTCGTCGAAAAAGTAACATTTCGTTTGTTTTTACACTAGTTAGCAACAAAATATCAATGTTAGTAATCGAATTGCAACTTTTTCAATGTTGAAAATTAAATTGCAAAAGTGACACAAGCATAGGCAACTAAATTGCAATTTGCCCTTACATAAATGTTCCAACATTTTCACGTTAAACAAAGTTGGAAATATATATATAGCCTTTTACTATTGTGAAAAACTTTAAGAAGCTTTTTACCAAGGAACAACTCTTTGTTCCAAGAGCGGTATCTTCATTAAAATTTATCAATTATCTTGACAAACAAGAAAGCTCTACTACGTCAGTGAAGAAATATTAAAGGTTTTAATTTTTGATTCAGCAACGATGTGACGTATTGAAATTATAAAAAATGAGCTTTTACCATTGTGAATGCTGTCGCTTCACGCCATCTACAACCTCCTTGTATCATCATCCAAATCATCACCCAAATCAAACACAACCAAGAAACAGACTTAAGTTTTTAACCAATATACTTCATTGTACAAACTGTAAAGCATCATGTACAAGTATGCAATTAGAAAGAAGAATGCTTACTTCCATGGGACAACACCAGCAGTCCTCCTTGCCTTGATAATAAACTGAAGGGAGAATTGCATTATGTATAAGTACCATTGTAATGTACAACTGGAAAGCATCACTGTAAAAACCGGAAAGCATCATGTACAAGTATCCTCCTTGACTTGATAATAGACTGGGGGGAGAGTTGCACGGTTTAGGAGGAAGATAGATAAATAAATAGAATAGGTGATGTAAGAAAGGCCACAGCAGCAGAAGTTGCTACAAGCAAGGGAACACACACACATCCGCTGACTCGCTTGCTAACTGCTCACATTCTCATTTGCTTCCTCAATCGCACAGCACACACACACACGTAAACTGGCTAGTTGCTCGCTCACTCGGACATTCAACTCTTATCACACACTCATTCCCTGGCTCATTCGTTCAACACTCAAAACGCCCACACAAAGGGTCACTCGCTCACTTAGATACAGGCAATGGTCCCTCTCTCTCTCTCTCTCACACACACGCAGTGGCTCACTTAGATAAATGCATTCCTTCACACACACACACAATCAGTGGCTCACTTATATACATGCTTTCTCTAATACACGCACGCACACACCATATTCATCACACATGCATAGAGGACAGGAAAAAACAGATGACAGAGAGATGTGGGTAAAATTGAAAATCTCACCTGCATTTCTCTTTTCTCAAGGGCGACGTTTCCAATCAAGTTCCTACCTGTTAAACCAAATAAAGTGTGTGCATGCTATAAAAGAAAATGAAACCATCATCTCAGGGACAATCTTTGCCTTTTTTGTTTTCACGGAGCCAAGAGGTAAACACACCTGCAGCGTGACTGCCAAGATCCAGAGGGATTGATTTTTCCTATCCCAGTGGAAACATCCAAGAAATTTGGGAAATGGCATTGCATGCAGAGAGCACCACTGCTATAGTAACATAACATGTAGTATTTATAAAGAGATGCAGAAAACAACTGTGGCTTGTTCATAACTGACCTGTTCTATCCTGTGATGATACAACACTACTCCATTTACAATAGCTTACACAATCCTTCAATATAAAAAATAGGATCCCTCAACACGAAGCATATGAATTGCATCCCATGTATGGTATCCATCTTAGTTGAGGCTTTTAAGCTGAGAGAATCCATTCCTCCTATCAAGTTCCTTCACAACAACCATTGTACTTTGCTCAAGCTCCGGTTTTAAACATCCAAGTATTTTTAGGCAGTTTCAACCATTGTAATTTAGATACGCACTCACTATCTCCAAAAGTATCCCCACTCACTATCTCCAAAAGTATGGATACTTTGCTCAAGCTCCGGTATTACCTATCCTTTTTAGGTAGTTTTACCCATTGTTCTTTAGATACGCACCAACTATCTCCAAAAGTAGGGATATTTAGTGCATACTTGTAGCAATTTTAGCCATCCTACTTCCAGGTTTTGGGGGTCATGAGTGTGTATCTAAAGAAAAATGGTTAAAACTGCTGAAAAATACATGGATGGTCAAAATGGAGTTTGAGCAAAGTATAATGGTTCCGAATGTCGATAGGCCTAAAATTTACAAGGAAAAGCAGCAATTAAGCCTAGGAACCGAGAGAGCGGTACTCTATGGCTGCAGCCTCTTGTGAGCTGGCACTTAGTTACATATTGAATCCGAACTCGGGTCCACGAAAATCATGACTCGTCATGATGATTTAGAAATTGGATTATGCAAGGATATATTTCATCCACAGCCTGCATTTTGATCCAAAAATAAATAATAAAAAATAAAAGACAGGACCAAGTAAGCAAATCAGAGACGTTGAATATAGTATCACCATCAAGGCAAAAAATAATGGATAAAAGCATATGTAACGTTGCACATACCATTCGTCCACCAACTAAATCATAATGAGCATAATGTGGACCTTCCGGTTCTCCAAAAACTTTGTACGTGACTATGTTCTCGGGAATGAACTTCACTGTCTCTGTTCAATCAACCATACCAAGCAAAATTGAATCAAAATGTCAAAACTTCGTCACTAGATGATGTCAAATAAAAGTATACTCCCTCCGGCCATGTTTATACGCCAAGTACTCCCTCTGTCCCAAAGGGACTGTCCAAGAAAATTAAAATTTGCTATTGATCAAGAGCAATTTTTTTATTTTTTTGACATTCAATTTGTGACAGGGACCTTAATTCTTCTTTTTCAAAGATAAGTGCACATTTCCTAGACATTTAATATGAGGATATCTTGGTAATTGTTACCTACTTTTGTCATAAACTCTTAAGACAATTAAACTACTTTCACAAATTTCTTAATATGCGTATAAGTGCTTAATTTTTCTTATAAATAGGGCCGAACGGAGTACCATGTACTGCTTCAGGCGGACATATGGAGTCTTGGTCTCCTGCAAGAGCTAAGACGGGAACATTGAGCTTATGGAGATGTTCCTTGTAGAAAAATGTCCCACTCCTGTCACTGAGCCCACGTTCACTAAAGGCAGTTCTCAGCTGCAATAATAGTTTGGCAGGAATTGTACCTGTCATTGGGATCAAAACAAAGCTTGCAAAGTCATTTGACAAGTGAAAACGTGAAACCATTTCTAGTTACACCAGCTAAGCACCTGATATAGATACACATAAATACATACATATATCTATAAGCATTGTTGAAGAAGAAAGCACTCTGCACTTACAAAAGTTGTTCAGAACAAGCTTTTTCAACAAGTCAGGACTCATCATGTCCTTTGCGGATATCATATGATTTAGCCAAGACAGCACATAAGGAGGACTAGATGTAAAAGGATATGCTGCGGTCAATAACGCCCTAAAGGAACAGCAGGTACATTAAGAGCCTGTGCAGGTTCAGCCTGTACAAGTTGCAACTATTAATTTCCATAAAAAAAAATCTACCTTAAAATAATTTTGTACAAGAAGATCTCATCCACTTACAAAGGGTATGATCAATTTGAGCGACGAATTTGAGGATGTATAGTCCAGTGACGATGCCAACGTAACAATCGCTGCCAATTTAGATTCTCTTTCTTCCGAACCTTCCAAAGGAAACAATAATGCAAAGATAAAAGAAATATAGCTAGAGGAAGATACTAACACACAAACACAATCCAAGTCAGTAAAGTTTACCCTCTCGAGACAATGTAGCTTCAATAAAAACAGAAATACAATCTCAGGGGTGAGCGGGAAATTTAAAATTAACATAGCAAATAAAGAGACAGAAGAATGATAGACTAGAGGATTTTAACGGGCTCATTAACAGAAAAATCTTGATAAATCATATAATGAATATTGTGAAATGCGGTCTCAGAATTAAGAGATTAATGTATTTCCATTAACAGGATTGCAGGTGGACATATATCAACAATCATATGGTGCTGACTTACAGCATCGTGAAAGCATAGCATACAATAAGATCCCACCCATCGAGTGTCCAATGGCAAGTAATTTTCCGTCCTTTGGTTGGGTTTGGGCCTTTATGTATTCCATCTGCATTTCAAGAAAGTGAACTTATAAGTAAATAAAGCATGGGTAAAGCTACACTCTTTAAAAGGGAGGCATTTCCCCTTCCACTCCAGCCACCAACTCTGGTTTTGGGGAAGTGTCCACGTAACAACTTTAGTGTTTGGACAAGCAAATTCCATTACTAAGCATAACATTTTTGCCCCCTAATAAGAAAATAAAATACATTACAATACAATACATTTACCATACTATATTTTCATATTCTCCTCCATCCCCCCTCCCTTTTCGTTATCCCACGGTTTGCAGCAAAATTCTGATATTAACATCTAACTTTCTTCCCCATACATTTTTCCTCCATTTAGACAACTGCCTTTACATCAAATTAAGGTAAACAATAGGCTTATAACATGGTTTATAAAAATCATGTTAGTATCAAGTTCATAAAACCAAATGGAATATATGTTATATAATTAAGGCCGTATGGAGAAATGTCACATCACCGCAGCAGGAACATCTTCTTCAAGATAATGATCAAAGTCCCAATCATACTTCAACATCAAGTCCAGCTGCTTCTGGAAATCTTCTAACGTTGTTGTCAAACGTTCTTGGAGATCAAAAAATTGAGGGGACACAGAACGTTGACCTTCGTCAATAACATTTACAAGCTTTTGGCTCAGCTCCCTAATTTGGCTGGCAACCGCAGAGTTTTGTCTTGATTCTAACAAACTCAAAAGCTTTCCCCTTATCTCATTGAACGGCTCAGCCACAAAAGAATCCTCAAAGAGCCTGGATATCTGATCAAGTAATTTAGCAGATATGATTTTCGATTGGCCTTCACTGACAAAGGCAGAGAGTCTTTCTGATAGGCGAATAAAAGTTTCTGACAGCGTTGTCACCAAATTTGATTTGTCCCATACTGTCGTAATTCCAGTCAGGTATTCATTAGTGACAGAAACCTCTGATTCCGCTGTTGCACTGATGACATTAGGTGATTGCTGGGCGGCAGGGAATACCCCTTCTGTAGCATTGTCTACAGCAGCTTGCATTTTCTCTGAAATTTCATGGGCAGATTGCTCAATTTCTTTGGGGTGTGATCCATGCATGCTCAAGCCAGCACCTCTAACCTCAAGAATCCATGTGTCAAATCCTTGCCCACTCATATAGCGGGCAAATGAAGACTGTAAAAGTACATTATCAGATAAAACCGTGGTAAGATTTCTTGTACCTATAACTAAGAAGTATTTGAAATTAGGATGACGGCAATCCGCAATGCAAATACAAAAGCTTGGAAAAAATAATACAAGAATTTAAAACAAATCAATGCCTGTCTGAGTTTGGCGTTGCAGGCTTAGAAGAACAGCTAAAGCATCAGACAGCTTATAATTTCTAGTGTGTTCTTTATCTGTCATAGCTTACTATGTCTGTGATAGTATCATTGAACTTTAGGGATTAAATCATCTTACTGCTGAAAACTTTGGCCAATGGCTTTGAATATCTACATGTTGCAGCTAATACCTGACTAATTGTTAATGAACATTACCTATCCACTGCACAGCTGTTTACTGAATGTCACTAAAAAGCACAATGACCGTACACATGAAGAAAGAGATCAGAATAGTCAAATGCAGATGATAGGAGAAAGAAAAGGAGAAGGCGGCAAAAAATTTGCCCAAGAATCTTAAATAGTTGAAATGTGCAGAACATAAAGAGCTAAAAATATTGCTAATCTGAGGCCGTCTATTCCATTAACTATACATTTTATTTTCTTTCTTTTCTTTGGAAGCAGAGTGAACAAAGTACAGCAATACAAGATTTGCTTAGCATGCTAATCTGGTGTGTAAAGAGGAAAACAAGGATGGTATCTAAAAATGCAGAGGAATAGTACATTATAGGCCAAAATGCATTTTGGTGCGCATAACTTTCATCATAATCCCACTTGAGGGTCCTAAACTATAAAACGTCCTCATATAAATTCCACAACTTATATTTTGATCCAGATAGGTCTTAACAATAATGAACCGTTTAAAATCTAATGGGATTTGGCATGTACCCAACATGTCCAAAATTGAGGGGCATAGATATCTTCTAATAATTTATGTCCTTTTGGCATTGATTGAAAAAGACTATTGATCATAAGTACATCCACCGTTCTTTTTTCTTGAAGACTAAAATTTCTAAAGACACCGACCCTCCAATTTCAGTTTCACCCAGATTCTCACACCCCAACCAAAATTTCATCTTCAATCTCTTCCTCTTAACTTTCCTTCAGGAGAATCGAGTTTTTTGTCAAGCTCTTTTATGGACCCTTTAGGTTTGTAGCTCTAATATAAACTCCAAGGGAAGGCAAGAGGTACTAGTTTAGCTTGGCAATGATGCTAGTGCCGAAATTAGTGATTTTTTGCTGGATTGGATAATTCGTCCGACGAAGGCCGCCATTCCGAAGCTGATATCAAAGATGGAAAGCTAATATGGTTTCTTGCTGATGTCGATCCTTGTTGACGCATCTTCTTCTTAATGCAAAAATAGGAAAGCGACGACCCTTCTTCCTCGATGTTGTTTTTTGTGAAATTGGGTCAGGGAACAGGAATAGTTCATCCCAGGCTCCCATAAACTGTCCCTCAATCTATAATGACAAGATTCCTAAATGGGTTATGGTTGAAACTGGGTGGTAAACAACGTATGAGTGATTTGGTAGCATGTTGAATATGGTGGGAAAAAATTACAAATTCTTTAGAGGGAGTGAAGAATTTGTGAAAACTTTTGTTTTCCTTTTTCATTGTCAGATGAAATCAAGGTTATTGAAGAAACCAAGTTGCATGATTAATCGAGGTGGGTGAGAAAGAAGACATGTTTTGTAACTTGATTAGATTTAATTGATGACTAAAAAGACATTTTTTGCCCTCAATTTTAGATATGTGACAGGAACATGTCAAATCCCGTTAAATTTTAAACAGTTGGTTAGGTTTATGACCTTATTTGGGTCAAAATAAAGTTGTGGACTTTATGTGGGACGCATTATAGTTTAGGACCCTAAGTGAGATTGCAATGGAAAGCTTTAGCACCAAAATGCATTTTGGCCTACATTATACATATTTCCAAGTTCAGAGGCAGGCACCGAAACAAAGATGATCTATAGCAATGAACGGTATGGAATCTAAACATGTCCGAGTACAATTAAAACTATCTGCATAGAATTATATATAGGTTAGTCATCCTTGCTAGTCCCTTCCATATGGTAAATAGATTTTTCGTTATGATGGGAAAAACAAAAACAGATCGAAATTCCAGCTTCTTATCAGTAGCTATTCACATAACTTCTAGTTCTTCCAAATTACACTGAAAATTCTAGAAGTCTTAAAATGGATGATCATTTAAGTGCTCTTTTTGCCCCAAAAGGAGTGTCTATTTTTCTTAATCGTGAGAACAATTGATCCTCATTTGGGGATGGATGAAGGAAAGGTACTCTCGTGTAGGGGTGAAGGGAGCATGATTTGTAGGGGGCAACAATTCCTTTAAATCCAGGTGTGGCTTAGTACCAGGCTATATTCTATCACAGATAAAGATATGATGTCGTAGACCAGCAAAGTTAACTTTCAGTTTAAGTAGAGATTTAATCAAGTCTTGGTTTCGAACCCTTGTGTATGAACAAAACTGCATTGGGAGAGGTCCCCACTTTGTGCGCCAGCAGAACCTTGAGAGATTAGTCGTTGACCCCTTCTCTGGGAATTTGTTATTTTAGGATGTCTCTTGGGCTTAGGCAAGGGGTGTCCATCCAAGAGATCCGGATGGGTTGGACTGCTATATTTCATAATATTCTTTAGATCCACTATGGAATCCACTTAGGATAGTTGTTGAGAGGATACTAGTGCTACTTATAATTGTAATCTAGAGTTTACACAGGAGGGAGAAGACAAGACTCTCTGTTTAGGACAGAGTGAGGCAAGCCTTAAAGAGATGAATTAATCAAGCATACATATAAAACGGAACAACTAGGTCAAATTGGAAATAAAATAAAGAAATATCTAAGATGGTTTAAATGTAATGACCAACACATGAGAGAGCTAGAAACGGAGATACTTTCAAGACCATCAGTAGTACAGATATAGGGAAAAGGCATGGATAAGGCAAACAGTTGGATGAAATAATTTAAAAGACACTATTTCATCCTACACATGAATGGCAAAAAGTAGTTTGCACAAGAAATCAGTTAGCAACTTGGCTTTAAAATATACTCCCTTCCCGTCCCAAAATGATAGTCCTATTTTCCATTTTTGTTTGCTCAAAAAGATAGTCTCTACTTCCAAATTTGATTGGTTACAAATCATCGAAGCTTCCAGTGAACTGCCCAACAAGGAAGAAGAGAGAGAGAGAGAGAGAGTAGTGTCCAATGAGAACCAATTGCTAGAAAGTAATGTAGTAATAACTAAACTTTATCAAGGATGGTGACGTATCTGAAAAGAAGTTGTTAAATGTTTTAATAGTCAAATGAGGCTGTCA